>CM041730.1:21222535-21225035 GCA_023373845.1 Nibea coibor
CCAAAATCTGTGAAATAGTTGACCTTCCATCTTCCATATGTCCCGCTGCCAGTATCCGCATGTATGCAGATGATGCTGTGATTTACGTATGTTACCAATGTGACACAAGCAGGTCATGATCTCGATGAAAGCGATCCTGTTTTTCACAAAAGACAAAGATTCACATTCACACATGTACATCAGAAACATGCACACTGAGTAAAAGTGCACGTCCATGTTCAACACAAACATGACTCTGTCCTCCGTACGCTTCTTCTTCTCTCCGGTCATCTCTACCTTTCACCACCCACCCCTCTCGGATGCCACTCTCAATTATCTCCTAGTGAAAGATGAGGATGAGGAGAGGGAGGATTATAAACACCTGTGAGAGTGAGTCAGCATTCACCTGGAGAGAGAGAGAGAGAGAGTTCAACACGGTGTTGGGTTGGTTCTGTGCTCCTATTGGTCAACGTGATTGAGCATGTTGTAGAAGTCTCTTTGTCAGGACGTCTGCTCAGTGCCAGGGTTTGTGTTGGAGCTGCACGTGAATGTATCGATGCCCAAAGTGTTCGTGTGCTGAGATGTCGGCTGCTTCCTCCTGAATGTTTGTGACAGTTTGACATTCAAGCCCCTTCAGGTGTGGAAGTACGGTTAGAGGCGCTCACCTTTTTGAAGGCTTGAATGCGTTCAAAGGGAAACCATCCCTGACCATTTGCACGATTCATAACGTCCTGTGTCTTATCTCGGCCACGGCCGTTTTGTCCACTTGTAGGACGATAAAATGTCTCGAGCAAGCCTCGGACTTTATCAGATGGGCATGTAATCCAAGTAAAACTTTCCTTTAGCTCCTAGAAAAGTTGCTGAAAGCGCATGTGGTTAACTTCAGTTTATCTTCTGATCTCCATTGACTCACCGAGCACCGCGGGCTTCACCTGGAGACAAAACTGTTTCATTTTGTTAAGACAATCTTCAAAGAACCTTTGAGGTTTTGTCTGGGTTGTAATTTGAAGAACCTCCTTCAGGTGGGTTTAATTTTCTCAAAGCATGAATCTGATTTCTTTGTCCTGCAGACAGACACAAAGACGAGTACAGAGGCCGTGGTTTGAGTGTGTGAAACAGTGTGCAGATACTACTGTTTGAATGGAGGAAGGAAAGCGAAGGATGGGACGGAGAGATAACAACAGAGAGCCACAGGAGAAAGAGGAATGAATGAGGGAGGAGAGAGGAATGCAAGTACAAGAATGTGAAAGAAACGCTAGAAAGGACAGAGGGGTGAAAAGAGAGAAGGGCAGGTTGATGGAAGCCAACTAATCTACAGGATTAGTCTGAAACAGACCGAGGGGCTGTTTTTAGTATCTGTGTTTCTGAAGAATATCAGTTGAAGTTGAAGTATCACTAATCTCCTTGAGTCAGAGTGAAATGCCAGCGGCACACAGATAGCCGTTTGGTATCAGATATGATGCTGAAAAAAGGGACAAAGTTGAAGTATTTAAAAAATCCTTTCTGCCTTTCTTCTGCCGGCTCATGTTTCCTGGCACTTCTCTATCACACTTCCTAATTTCAGGGTCACAAGAAAGCTTTGTTACATCTTCTAGAAGAGCCTCGCTGCATCTTACAACGTTTGCTGGATATAATCCGACTGACGGACTCAGTGTGAGTTTCTAATGATAAATGTAAAATGTGGATGTTCCAGACTGTCCTGAGTCCGCCAGCTTCAGAATGATCATCTGAAACAGAGACGGGCGATTTCAGGGAAAAACATTGTATAGACTCGATTTGGAACTGTTTATATTGATGTTTTGCAGAATCATAAAACAGTCTGCTTTCAGTCTTTCAGTCTTTCAGTCTTTCATCGTGGCTGCTCGTGGCAGAATGATTGTACACGTGTGTTATTACACGTTGTGTGACTGCATAGTTTGTTGTTTCCTGCTGATTTCTGTGTAATTTAGCATCAGCGCTTCCAGAAGATCTTGGTTGGCAGAAACAATCATGGTAACTCCTGCGTGACATGAACAGATGGACAGACATGGCCTCCTACAGGCCACTGAACTCAACAGACCCACATCACTGTGAAACAATGTGTGGCACCACAAACACGCCAACATTTGTCTGGACTGTCGTGGAGGTGGAGGAGGTTGGACAGTTGGATTTGATTTAGGAAAAGGGTTAGGGTCATGTGGTAACAGAGGCTGATGACTGCTGGTCAGTATTTATGATTTCGTACCTGACTACAGAAACAGTCTGTAAAGTATATGGTGATGGAGGGAAACCCGGCTTCTTGCTGTAAGTCACCGTCTGATCTGTCTCCGTGTGAATCTGCCTTGAAGGTCGAAACATGGACTTAATGATGGCAGCTTCTTGTGAAAAGATCAACGCTGCTGCTGAGCAGCCGACCTCCCGTCCCGACGTCAGCTACAAGACAAAGAGCTTTTGTCTCACATCCATGTCAGACGGGGTGAATGAACGAATGACGCTTTGGGCTGCAGCTCTTGTACCCACATGAGGTTCTGGTGCGAGCTGG
>CM041730.1:21230035-21417535 GCA_023373845.1 Nibea coibor
TTCCCAGTGTAAAATCCTAAACAAATCCCTGGACTGCATGTTCTCTGACGGAGCTGACGGAGCTCTGCAGGCCTCCTGAGCTCCATAAAGACACGACATGACTCCATGCAGCCCGACACAGTTTAGGTTTACAGTGCATGGACATGTAAAAGTTCTGGAGGCGCTCACTCGTATTAACTCACAAAATTCTGTAGCTTGGTCGCTGCCTCTAGGCTTCAAATTAGATGGTGTAGCTACGCGCTCAAAACACGTCTGAACGTTTGTGGAGGTAAAGGTGGTGTGCAGTGAACTTTGGTTTTGCTTTTTGGTTTTAGGGACAGAAACTACGTCAGCTGCAGGAAAAGATCAGAACTTAAGTTTGCGTTAGCTGGTGTGGCTAATATCGAGACACGGGCAGTGGTGGCCCTCTGTTTGACTGACCCATCCATCCACCTCCACCTCCTCCATCTGCTGACACTGTCGCTCTTTAAACTACGTCATCTGACTTCGATGGCATTGACGTGATTCTCGCCTCCAGCGTCGTATTTAAGCACTGACAGCAGCATTTTGACCATGACAGGACTGAAACACGTGACCTGAGGTGATTCCTGACGTATAAATCCTCTCGGCTGTAAAAAGGCTCTGACTGCTCGATCTTTGCTCACGAAGGTGACTTTTTTCTGACCTAACTGGCAAGAATATTCTGCATGTGCATGTTTTCTGGTGCTACAGTTGGTATTTTACAATACCTAAAACTCTCCACAGATTTTTCTGGTGCTGGTGATTGTGGGGCAATGCTGACTCGGTGGAAGTCCACGTCTGTCTTTACCAATCAATCTGCTCTCAGCTGATTGATTGGCTGATCGCTAAATGCACGACTTGTCTTGTCCTGTGTCGTCTTTCTCCTGACTCTTGGATTCTCAGAATGATAATCTAATCTACTCTTCTTGTGTCCTCTAATCTTGTCCCCTGTTAAAAAACAAAGTCTTGGTTGTGTCTCCTGAATCCTAAAGGTCCTGGTGACCTTCTTGAAAACTTCTGTCTCCGTCCCCTTTGTCCTTGACTCTTTGGTAACCGACAGGGATGCCCTTGACGGCCTGCTCAACCGTGTTTGTCCTTGAAATCTACCAACTTGCCTCCTGATTTCTAACGGTAGTAGGTGTTTGCATCCTTTATCTATGACCCTGTTGTCTTGTCTTCCCTTGGTATGAACCCTGTCCTCTTGTCTCCTGTTGTTCTGTCCCTTCTGTCCCTCGCGTCTTGTCTTTTGAGTGATATTACCCTGCCTTAACAGCTTCAGTGGAAGTTGTCCCTTTTTGAAAGTTCATGAATTTCACCCTCCCATCACCTTCAGCGCTGGGCTGCAGCTCCACGAACTGTAACATGGTGCTGACAGAGGCCCAGGGGGAATTCACGTCGCCCTGCTACCCCAAGATTTACCCCAATTCGCAGGCCTGTAAATGGACCGTGCAGGCCCCCACTGGCTTCATCATCCAGCTCTCGTTCCTTGACTTTGACCTGGAGGAGGCGCCGGGCTGCATCTACGACCGGGTTGTGGTGAACACGGGAAACACAGATGTTAAGTTCTGCGGCCTGACGGCCAACGGGCTGACGCTAAACTCGACGGGGAACGTGATGGAGCTGTCCTTTACCTCTGACTTCAGCGTGCAGAAGCGTGGCTTCCGTGTTAGCTTCCAACACGGTAGGTTCAGGCTGGCACAAGGATCCTGCCCTTCAGATAACTAACATGCTGTTATCAGGTGAAAAATGATCCTGTTGATTTTAAATCTGATGGCACGTGTATGATGCAGGTGTGTTAGGCTGCAGCTGGAATGTGTTATATACCGCTGCTGGTCTGTGCTCAGAAATATGATGCTGGTCGACCTCCAGTGTCACTTCATGCTGTGTAACCAAACGCATTGATGTGGCTAAAGCTAACCAAGTAGTTTATATGGAAGCAGTCTAACTGGTTAATAACATTTATTCTGGCTAACGAGCATCATGTTCTGAAGTGTAGACTGGCCACTAATCAAGCTGCTGGGTGAGTTAGAGGACAGATCTGATCTGATTATTGATGACTGAAGAAGTTTGCAGTCAGGTCCTGACTCGATGGACTGAGTCAGTCACTTTGTGTTTGTTGGTTCTCAGCTCGCTCTGCAGCTCAGAAACTTCATCCAGCTTTAATTTAAGTTTGAAACCACAGAGCTGTCGGGCGGTTTGTACGGCGCAGACGGCGAGCGGACCAACATCCACGCGGTCTGAGGTATCGACCCACCAAAGGCAGACTTGGCGTCCTGACGGCGGTGTTTGCTGCGGCGTGTTGGTGCATCTGTGTCTTCGTGCACGTTTGCATGCTGATTTATTTTTCATGTTTGTGTGTGTCAGTGTGTGAGCGCTGTTTTTCCACTGGCTGTCGGTCTGCTGCTGTCAGCCAGCAGCTCCGGCCAGCCGGAGTCACTCTGACGAGTGTGTGTGTGTGTTACAACAGTGTGCTTTTCATGTGGTGTCGTGTGTATTCAGGTTATCATGATTCAATGATGTGAATAATTTCTGTGATTTCTGTCTGATTTTTCATTTTTCCTCGTTTCCTTTGATTTCTCTCTCCGTCGTCCTTTCAACCCTTTTATTTCTTTACTGTCTACATGATTTCACATGTTCTTCTTTATTTTCTTTTAATTCATTTCTTTGTTTTTTTTTCACTCCTCATTTCTTCACTTCTTTGATTCATTTCTTGTAACTTCTCGTTCATCTTGTGTCACACGTCTTTCTTCTTGCTTGGGTTCCTCTTCTGTCCTCCTGTCCTTCTGTCCTTCTGTCCTTCTGTCCTCCTGTCCTTCCTTTATATCTTCTCTTTTTTACGCCTCCTCTTGCCTCCTTCCCTTTCATCCATCCTTCCTAGTTGCCGTGGCCCTGAGGAACCAGAAGGTCAGCATATCAACCGGCAATGGCTACTACACCCAGATCTCCAACTCCGTTTCCATCCCGACTCTCAGTGACCTGACAGTCTGCTTTGAGGTGCAGCGCAGCAGCCAGAAACTGGTAGTGTGACGTTCCCTGTGGTTAAATATTGAGCACGCTGACTCCTTCTGTTTCATTTCAACGTCAGTGTATCATCAGAGTTCAGAGGTCATGAGCATGTGTCTCCGGTTCCTGAACAGAAAGAATGGATCTTCACCTACACCGACAGTAACAACAACGTGGGGCTGAGTCTGGGCTCTGATCTTAACAACATGAAGATCGTCGTCGACGGAGTCTCCTGTCCGATCGACACCCTCGTTGACTCCACTGACTTCACTTCCACCATGAAGCCTTTCTGCGTGGTCTGGACATCATCAAGCGGCCGAGTGTCGATCTATTCTAAAGGAGAATACTGGGCCAAGACCTGCTCCAACACCGCGGGGCGCTCTGTGCAAGGTGGAGGAGTCTTCCGGCTGGGAGGTGAGCGTGTGCCGTGTGACCAGTGAGCACTGATTGGACAGCAGAGAGTCCTTAGCAGGAAGTCTGTCAGCACAGTCTGTACACAGCCTCAAACACACACAGCGTATAGTAAGCATGACCTGCGATAACGGTAACGCTAACGGAGCGTGTGACTCTCTAACATGTGACCGTGTTCAGGGCAGCACAGCTTTGACGGCTTCATCTACAACGTCCGGCTGTGGGACATCGCCATGACGCTGGAGCAGCTCAAGGCGCTGACGTGCGACACGGTGGGAAACGTCACCGACTGGGACAACAGCCACTGGACCATCCCGTCCGCTCAGGCCCAGACGGACGCCTCGCTCAGCTGCAGTGAGTACAGCAGCGAGCAGTGTGTCAGCTCATCACACCATGTCAACATATGAACACACACACACACACACACTAAATGTTTCAGCCGTGTGGAAAATTACAACCAGACTTCAAATTTCGGTTCATCTCGACTTGGGCTGGTGAGTTAATTGACTCCAGCCAGTTTGTCCGTCGACCGATTGTCTTTCTGATTCCCAAACCCCAGCGTGCTGATAGACACACACACACACACACACACACACAAAGGAAATCAAATCACGTTCAGTCACACTGTTTCACTGCATTTATTAGTACATAAGTATGTGAAATGTATTAAACACACACACTAACACACACTCACACACTAACAAACACACACACACTAACACACACTCACATATACACACAAAATGGCCGCAGACTCTCTCGACACACTTAAAATCCTGAAACCAGATTTACACATAATGATTTAAACGTGTGCCGCTTCAACCGTTCTCACCGTGTTTTAAGTATTAACTGTGTGTGTGTGTGTGTGTAGTTCACTGTGTGTGTGTGTGTGTACAGAGTAGTACTGTACCTCTTAAATTAAATGCTGTAAATGAGTGTGTAGCCGCAGGAGGTTAGCCGCGGCGGTTTCAGTGAAATTCCTGCCAGTGTTGCCTGCGTGTGTGTGTGTGTGTGTGTGTGTGTGTGTGTGTGTGCATGCTTGTGTGCCCTGGAGACCTGCAGTGGTTTTTTAAGAAATGCATGATTCTGCACAAAGTTTCCTGACTCGCTTATATGCAGCGCGCGTACACACACACACACACACACACACACACACACAGTAGAGGGAGTTCACTTCCTGTTGAAACAAGCGTGCACGTGATGAAAGTAAACAAGCAGAGAAACAAAGTGTGTTTAATGAATCAGATAACTCGTCAGAGAGACGTCAGTGTCGTCAGTTTTATGTTCTAATAATCAGGTTTGCAGCCGCAGCGTCGCGTGCTCTGCTCTCACTTCATGTCTGAGCTGTAGGTAACTCTGTATGTTCAGAGGTCAAAGGTCAGAGCAGCTGTGAACACATCAGTGGAGTGCAGCAGGTGGGTGGACCTGGATCTAATTCCTGGACCTTCAAACGGCCGTCCATGTTCGACCCGGGCTGCTGGTGTTCTGTGTGTGATTAATGACGTGTTTGATTGACAGCTCGTCAGTGTCTCATTAACCGCCTCTCGTTTATTAACTGGACATGTTTTAATGTGCATTAATCTGTGCTTCTCTTCACAGCCTGCTACCCTCACTGCATTCATTTAACCACTGCTGCGCCAACTAGTGGTGAGTGCTGCTAACACCCTGCCAATGTGTGTGTGTGTGTGTGTGTGTGTGTGTGTGTGTGTGTGTGTGTGTGTGTGGACATGCTTCTGCTAACAGAGCTACAGTATGATGCATCAATGAGAACGTGCACGCTTCACACAGAGACACTCAGAGAAGGAAACCAAGAACAGAGCAGAGGACAGATGTGTCGTGTCCAGCTGCAGAGGACAGACGTGTCAGGTCCAGCTGCAGAGGACAGACGTGTCAGGTCCAGCTGCAGAGGACAGATGTGTCGTGTCCAGCTGCAGAGGACAGACGTGTCGTGTCCAGCTGCAGAGGACAGACGTGTCGTGTCCAGCTGCAGAGGACAGATGTGTCGTGTCCAGCTGCAGAGGACAGATGTGTTGACAGTTTCCATTCTTCAGTCATGGAGGTTTTATAGCTGCTGCTGGCCGGCTGACTTCTGTCTTTGTCTCTTTGTCTCTTTGTGGTGGCGCTGAGGTTCACGTCCTTCACTGCGTCCTCGTCCTGAATGCAGAGACACATTCATAACTGTCCTCGTGATCACGGCCTCTGCTGAGTGTTCAGATGAAGCACGTCTGACTTGTTGAATGTTGTCGTTTATCATGACATCGTAAGTAATGTAATCGAATACTCGAGTAGCACGGTGGGATTACCCCGGCTCAGAGAGGTGCACTTCTTTTGTTTACCTTGAACATGTTTCCTTTTACGAGGCTCCTGAAGCATCTGAAGCCATTTAATGTTCCTCTTTGGTCGGTAATGAGGCTGCTGTTGACGGAAGCAGAGACCGAGCAGACGGCAGGCGCCTGCCCGCGTGTGTGTGTGTGTGTGTGTGTGTGTGTGTGTGTGTGTGTGTGTGTGTGTGTGTGTTACAGAACATAAAAGACGGCTGTGTGTGTTTATATATGTATATATGTGAGTCCATGCTTCATTAGGTAAAGTGTATGTTTTAACTGTGCGCTCTGCTAAGTGTGTTTCTTCATCAGCAGGGAAACATGCACACACACACACACGCACGCACACACACATGCACACACACACACACACGCACGCACACACACACACACACACACTTTGTGAGTCTATAAACCTCCTTTGAGGATACCTGAAGTTGATTTTGTTCTTCCTATCTGTGCTCATACTGAGTGTGGTGGACAGCTGGACTCGTCAGTCATCCTCAGACCTGAACGGGTCCCAGAGAGTTCTGAAAGTCAAAGATCTGATTTCTTTGAATCCATTTGACAGGCGACAGAATCCTGCGTTCATGCCTGGGCTGATATTGTTGCGTTAGCGGCTTGTGCTTGTACAGTTCACATGTGTGTTTTATTTCATTGTTCTTGGTTCGTCCTGTTGTTGGACCTTTGATATTAATATTACTGAGACCACGAGGCGGGTCTTGATAATGTAGCTTCAGTGAACCCGCTGAGACTTTGGATATTCAGTAAATGTTTGGCCTGGCTTTGCTTTAGCACAGAAACATGAAATGAAGTGTTTGTCGTGTCCTGAAAGGTTCAGTTCACTCCGACCACGAGGGAGAAAGTAGTTCCAGTCAAAAGTGTCCAGTGGAGCTCTGAGGGTAAGCGGAACATTTTCCTGGAAGAAGATCGAACTTTTGAGTTTTTCAAACCTCAGTTTTCAATTTGATCTAATTTGCATTCTGTCAGATGGTTCAGTCGCGGCGACACATCGAATCTGTGGCAGAGAAAACCCACAAATATGTGCAACAACAATTCTGCAATTCATGATTCACGTCCAGCGCCAACACTCAGTGCAAACACAGGAAGAAGTGTGTGGTGAGGTGGAAAGTTGCTCGGTGGTGAATGAGGCTGCAGCACTTCAGCTTTGACTTTGCATCCAAGTTTGTTTTTTTAGTTTGCCGACGCTGCCGCACTTTAATTCGAAGCCTCTGATTTAGTCCACGGTGCAGAGAACAACAGATAGAAGGAAACTACTCTGCGATGTCTGCAGCCTGCAGGTCGCTCTCTCAAAAACTAAGACGAAGACATTAAAGACAGGATGATCCTGATGGTGACAGTCTTAAAGATGGAAACATGGCCACTGATGATTCTGTAAGACTGAGGTGAAGCTCAGTGTTCAGCTCTTTTCTGTCTTTCTTGTTGTTGCTATGATGCATGAAGTTTGTGCTTTGCATCAGGTTTGAGTTGTGCAGACGGTGCAGATGGTGCAGACGGTGCAGACAGTGCAGACAGTGCAGACAGTGCAGACAGTGCAGACGGTGCAGACAGTGCAGACAGTGCAGACAGTGCAGACGGTGCAGACGGGTTCTTGTCTTACAAACTTTGTGTCTCTGTCTTCACTCCAGCTCTTCACAGCCGGATCATGAAACAAAATGAACACTGCTAGTTTTTTTGTGTAATGATCTCCGGCCAGGCAAACCTAATTTTAGGTGTGTTTGATATGTGATGAGGGACCTCCCTCTGTGAGTCTTTATCCTGCTCTGTCTTAGATATTTTTCCCAGACGCAGGCTGTGCGTCGCGTCCAGCCGACGGAAAAGCTTAATAAACTGAACGTTGGTGTTAAACATGAGTTTATATGAAATGCGGCAGGTTATTACTTCTAACTGTGAACCACATTCAAGAAACATGAAATATGAGCCAGCTGTAACAGCTTCTCACCCCGTGAATAATGAACATGTTTTTCCTGTAATGACAGTGAATTATCGTCCGCGGCCTGGTGTCGAGTCATTACATTAATTATAGTTCATCAGCCACTGTCGCCGCCGTGACTCCCTGATGAAAACATGCAGAGGAAACATGTTATTCACACTTTAAGGGAACTCTGTTTCATTCTTTGTTTGGACCGTTCTTTTGATATAATCAGGCTCAGCAACACGCCTCTGCGCCGAGGGTCATCCACAGTTTGACTTTGGTCCAGATGATCAGATGAATTATGGCTCGTTATTAGTGACCCACAAAGCTAGCAAACGATCTCTGTAAGATTTCACTGACTAGTACATCACCGTGTAATTCACAAGGAGGAAAGAAGAAGGTGAGAGTGGACGAAAGACGAGAGCGGAGAGGAAGAAGAGAAGGAGGGAGGAGGGATGAATGGAAAGAAGTGAAAGAAGAAAGAGGAGAAGGACAAAGGACAAGAGCTGGAGTAAGAGGAAGGCGGCCATGACGGGGCACAATCCTCGGCCCTGTCACCTCCTTTGAACCGCTCACCGTCCACGTTGACTGAATTCCTGCTTTTTCACTCGGCTGATCGCGGCGATGATTTGCTGACATTCTCGCAAACACATTCCTTCTGTTACACTGTGTGTGTGTGTGTGTGTGTGTGTGTGTGTGTGTGTGTGTGTGTGTGTGTGTGAGTGAGGCTCAACAGTCTCTGCTTTCACTGCCTGCCTGTTCTCCCACTCCCTCTGAAGGCCTGTGAATATACAGTATGTGTGGGCCGGAGAGCCGGGCTCACCATTACATTTGAAATGGCCCAGTACTGGAGGAGCGCTTGATTTTTGGCTGCTGTAAGCGCACTGTTGGTTAGACAGACTGTCCCTGAAATCAAACATCAGGAATTTGATCTGTGCAGAGCTGCCAGCCTGTGTGCTGCCACAAACCACCAGCACTGATTGACTGGAAATCTGCATGCGATCAGAACAGAGTGTGAGAAAGTGCAAAAATTCAGTGTTCACCCGGCAAACACTCTGACAAATACATGAGCAGGTTAGCAGGCTGGACATTTATCAGGGTGCACGGCGCCTCCTGTGAGAGAGAATGTTCTCACCTGTTCCCTGCTTTGTGGTGTCGATGATGATGATGTGACACCGTCAAAAAATACACAATGCTAAGTGCTGAGCTCGTCACCTGGTTTTTAGTCAGTTAACATGAGTGTGTAATGAATGAAACATGGCTCGGATGTTCGTGGTCCCCAGAGGATGAACCCATGTGACTTTGGTGATTTTTCATGTCGTGACAGCAGAAGGTCAAAGTTTTCACTTATCCTGAGAAATAACTGGATTTTTAAAAAGCCCTTCATGGATCCATCCAGTCCTCCTGGAGTTAGTTTGACCCCCATTCCAGTTATCGGGGGTTAAACCAGAAGAGGACGTCGCTGTGCTGTGTTTCTTCTGTGATGGAAACAATCCAGATCATTTTATACCCAGAACTGTTTTTAACTCATAAGAGTGAATGAAGCCTCCAGCCGACACATCCATCATCAACACATCCATCATCAACACATCCATCATCAACACATCCATCTTCACATCCATCCTCAACACATCCATCATCAACACATCCATCATCAACACATCCATCTTCAACACATCCATCATCAACACATCCATCCTCAACACATCCATCATCAACACATCCATCCTCAACACATCCATCATCAACACATCCATCCTCAACACATCCATCATCAACACATCCATCCTCAACACATCCATCATCAACACATCCATCATCAACACATCCATCATCAACACATCCATCATCAACACATCCATCTTCAACACATCCATCATCAACACATCCATCCTCAACACATCCATCATCAACACATCCATCCTCAACACATCCATCCTCAACACATCCATCTTCAACACATCCATCTTCAACACATCCATCCTCAACACATCCATCATCAACACATCCATCATCAACACATCCATCCTCAACACATCCATCATCAACACATCCATCATCAACACATCCATCATCAACACATCCATCTTCACATCCATCCTCAACACATCCATCTTCACATCCATCCTCAACACATCCATCTTCACATCCATCATCAACACATCCATCTTCACATCCATCATCTTCACATCCATCATCAACACATCCACCTTATGCATCAGCATGTTGTCACTGTCACTGAACTAACTTCAACTTTTTCTTTTGATTCTTCCTTAAGGCGCCTCCATGCCCAACACACCAGTCACTACCAGCTGTACCGCACCGGACTGCTCAGGTAGGAAAATTCAACACGCCTGCCACGCCGTCCTCAAAGAGACACTTACACATGTATCCGTGTTTACATAGAACGAGGAAACAACATGTCCGCCTGTCGTTTACTTCTCAGTGGCCTCTGTACAAATTTGCAGTGTTGGATAATCAGGCCGAGCATGTCATCATCAGCAAATCATCGATACTCAGTCATCAGTACAAACTGGGAAGAGTGGCTTGGTAGAAACTTCTATAAACCAATGAAGAGCAGAAAGACTCTGACAGATTTTCTTGGTAAAGAAACTGATATTTCCCCAAACTGACAGAAGTTTCACTTCATAAATTCACCCTTCATCCATTCGGCCTCTTCGAGACTCGGTGTCTGTCAACCATTCCTGCAGTATTTGCCAGTTTGGGGATTGCTGCTTTGTTTCTACGTTTACGTCTTTAGTGTTACAGAAATAAGTTTGTTTCTTCTGAGCTCTGCTGGATCTTTGAAGCAGTCATCCAAACCACCTTTAGGTGCCACGAGTGCATATAGTGTTTTTGTGGTTGACCATGCCGGGAAATGAACCCTGGCAGTGCTCGTACCTTCAGTTATTCACAGAGGTGCACAAACAATGGAACCCTTAACCTGCTGCCAAGAGTGATGTATACAACTCCATGACCACTTACATATTTAAGTGAACCCAGTGGGAATCAAACTTTTCACCTTGGCAGCTTCAGTTCCATACGTTTCACATTCAGCTTCACAGGATGATGTTTCAGTCTCTGCTCTGTTGTTAAAGGATCCCAGTGCCCTCACGGGTTCTGAACCTCCTAAGCTGCTTAATGCCCAAAATGGATTCTGGATGTCTTGTTAAGAGAAACTCTCTAACTTCATCCAGACTTGGGTTTGCTTCACAGAACCTCAACATTCCCCAAAGCCCCTGAGCATATTCCTGCCTCAAAACTTTCCCAAATACTGTCAAACTGCTGCGAAAAAGTAAAACAGATTTCAGGTCCTAGTTTGAAGAGAATGGGAGGCGGGCATGTTGGCGGATAAAAAGAGGCAAAATGTAAGAAGATGAGACAGGGGTGAGGAAAGAAACGAGGTGAGGAGATGAGAGGAGAGGGGGCGAGGATAGAAGAAGAAGAACCTGCAGGGATTTTGTACAAATTTGGACATTTGCTGGGTAGAATTTGTCATTATGAACTGAACGAGTGACGTCTTAGTGACAAGATGTTTTATCCACCAAAGAATGAATTGATTTACTGATTGATTTACTTCCTGTTTTTCACACCTTGAACTTCGTTAGCGCTTGAAGACGTCGTGTTGTTCTTCTGTTTTTTTGACTGGAGAGTTGGTGCCACCTCCTGCTTATCTAATGAACTCCTGACAGTCTAATAATGCTGAGCGACTCGAGCGCTGTTGTCCAACACGTCACGTCTCCGTGTCCATTGCACTCATCACATCGATACAGCGACCTCCCTAAAGGCATTTATATGTGAAAAGATGTTTTTTATGAGGCGTTATCAAAGAGACGGAGCTCAGTCAGTGAAGATGGGGAATATGAAAAGGATGCTGCACCCTGCTGGTTCCTTCTTTACACGTTCAAGTGTCTGCAGATGAGAAAAAAGTGAAGGTTGCACTTTAAGCAGCATTCACCTTCTGCCGCTCACTCTGACCAGACGGCGTGAAAGATAATCTGACATTTTAGAAACCGTCTGTGTCCTGAGAGGAACGTACATGAAACCACCCCAGGGTGCTGTTCAGCTGCCCCGTCCGGCCAAAGACATTCAAACTGGAATACTGTCCATAACGTCACTGCCTCTCACTCCGGCCAATCACCTTTGCCCCAGGAGGTCACATGATCTGGAACTGAGCTACTTGAACAGTAGCTTGGGGCCAGCTGATGACATGACCCAACCCCACTCCCTAAATGTCAGTTCTCACACTATCCTGTACTATGGAGGCCTCAGAGGGACATTTTTCTAAAGGTCAGTTTTTGTGGGATTGTGCTCGTCGAGCCAATTAAGCTCCAGCTTGTGTTCCTGAATATAAATGATGAGCAGCTCAGGCAGGTCACCGGGCCATGGGAGAGCGCTCGCAGGGTTCAGTGTCCTGGAAATAGATTGACAGTCTGCAGAGAGCAGCGTCTTCTAAAGAGCAGCACCCAGTGCTTGGTCCTTCGAATGTCGGGCTTTGTGGCTTCTGGGTCACTGGGACACCTGAATCTGATTAGAACAGGTGTGTTTCCCCAAACGAGGCTTTCCTCAAGGTCGAAGTGTTAGACCAGCAGTCACAAGAGGTTCTTTTGCTCTGTAAACAGATTGTGACATTTTTTCTTGGAAGATGTTTGCGGTCATCAGTGGCTGTCAGTCTCTCTGGCCCGCCCTCTCTTATATACATTGGCATGCACACACACAGCATCTAGCCGTTGACTGCATTTAGCAGGTCTGAGGTCAGTCTGAGTCTGAGGCTAACCTGTGCAGGCGGCACATCGGCTGGAACAATCCAGCTTCTCAGAACGAGCTGATCAGTCGAGACGTCAGTGTTTTCTTACCTGTTGTTGGCAGAGACACACGGGCACAATCACAGAGGATTAAAAATCCCCCATTACTGTTGATCTTCCAGCCCAGTTGGTAGTGTGTTTTAGAAATGAATGAATTTGGTAGCACTTTATTTGCAGATAGTTTATAGAATATTTACAAAGAGCAACCGGCTGGGCTGCCCAGCATCCCTCACCCTGTCTCCATCCCTCACAGTGTGGATGCTCTGTGCTCTAAGATCTGAGATGGTTCAGATGAATGTGTTACACATCCAGAGACAGAGAGTTGACATGTTAAATTATCTGTTGGTGGACCTGCAGCGATGCAGTGTGACATTCATCATCCTCTGCATCCTTCTCTCTCTCGCTCTCCTTCTTTTCATCTGTAGCTTCTCACGCCTCCTCCTCCTCCTCTTTGCTGCTCGATCACCCTCCTCCAGCTTCTGTGCTGATACTCTGTCATGTTTTATGTCTTGATCGATGAAAGTTCTTTCTGGTGCCTTTGCCTCTAAGTTTAGGATCAGTTTAGAGGCTGGCGTTCTCCATAATGTTTCTTTTTTAAAGCCATGACTGACCTTTCAAAGGGCTCAGAGCTATTTCACTTTTCCTCTGGAAAGTCAAAGGCTCCATTACTCATTAGCTCACTGTGTTATTCATTGTCTACCTGAGAGAATACTCCGCTGATTCTGTCCTGATGTTTATTACCTAAAAAATGAAAATCTTTTCATTCATGAATTAAGCTGTCGTGTTTTCCATGTAGCGGTGCTGAATGAAAGTTTCCAGGACTTGAGATCAGGATATAACTTCACATGCTCAGTGTGACTGCTGAGGG
The DNA here is from genome assembly GCA_023373845.1 of Nibea coibor. Classification (NCBI taxonomy): domain Eukaryota; kingdom Metazoa; phylum Chordata; class Actinopteri; family Sciaenidae; genus Nibea; species Nibea coibor. Next base: position 21,243,380 of record CM041730.1, read on the forward strand.
TCACTGAGCTACAATCAGGTGTCTGTGCACGTCTCAGCTCTGCCACTGTTTTGTCTTCCATGTGTGCTCCCTCTCGTTCTGCTGTATCCTTTGTCATCTCTAGTTCTCCCTCCCATCACTCCATCTCCATCCACCATCCCTACCACTAGCATGCCACTAACCCCAACCATCAGTACCACCACCACCACCACCACCATCAGCAGCACAGCCAGCTCCTCCTCCTCCTCCTCCTCCTCCTCCTCCTCCTCTGGTAAGGCTTCATCTGCTTTGCCGCTTTGTTCTTTTGCTTTTTATGCGTCAGAACAAAAGAAATAATTACTGAAAGTTTCCCACCAAAACTTTCTTGTATTTAAGGAAGCCTTTGGAACATTGTTAACAGAAACATGTTCTGCATTTAAAGATTCTTCCAAATCTTTTAAACATCCTGACAGTGAATGTTCAAATGTTCCAGATTATTCTGGCTCGCTCGTCTCAGCCTGACTCCACTAATCGGTGACAGATTTGATTGGAAACAAGACGTGCTGTTTGACTCCGTGGGGTCCAACAGCAGCTTCTTGTTGACACATTGACTCCAAAAAGCTCTGAATCAAGAAACTTCTGAGCTTGGTCCGGTAATCAAACAGACCGGGAGCTTTGCAGTGTGGTCGAATCATTGTGCCGTCTGCCGCCATCAGCAGCAGCACTGCCACACATCATAACAGAGAACAGCTAAACCATTGAGTTTACGTTTGATAAATATTATTTGTGGTGTTGTGACAGTGAATGCATCAGTTATCCATCCACTGCAGTGTCCACTGGCTGTACCCGCTGATTAGAGTCGCAGGTGGGCTCCAGCTGATCTCAGCTGACTTCACGCCTCAGGGCAACTCCAGAGCTTTCCACCAACCTGACCTCATCAGTTTTCTGTTGCTGTCATAATTAGAATACTATAATAGATATTATACAGAATATTCCCAAAATTCCCTAGCTCAACTTCCCATGGAAAGTTTCCCAAATTTTGCTGGAAACTTTCCTCCCCTTTGCAGCCCTACATGGTAGCCACTGTGATTACACAGTTCAAGACCTTCGAAGCTCTGAAACATCAAATGATCTGAGTTGGATGATTAAAGTAGTGACAGCATGTACTCAGATCAGAACCCTTCATCATCATCTGTCGTCTTCTTGTGCCATCGCTCTCATTACTGTGTCAAGTCACTGTGTGTGTGTGTGTGTGTGTCACCGAAACAGGAAGTGCTTTTCTTCCTCTTGATGATCTCTCTCATCATCGGCCTCGTATCAGGTTCAGAGTTTCGAGTTTTGTCGTCTCTAAAATGCGTCACACCGTTCGTTCAACCAGCAAACGAAGCAAAAGATTCACTTCAGCTCTCTCTGACTTCCTCTTCCTCTTAAAAAATAATATCAGCAGGGTCATCGGGTCACAGAGGTCACAGAGGTCACCAGCGTTCTGGTGATCACACACTAATGAAAACAGGACCTTTAACGTTGTGCAGCCTCGCTGTTCTCGGGTTGTGCTGTTGTCTGTGCAGTTCTTTTCAGGTTGGTGTCAGCACAGTGCAGCTGTCTTTAGTCTGCAGGTTGTTATCCACACATAGTTGCTCTCAGTCATACACTCACATGACCAAGAACAAGCAACAGAATTTCCTTCCTGGTATTTGATGACAAACTCTGGGACGCATGTTCTACCTGCAGCATGTTGTTGCTATGCTAACCTGTGATTGTTTACTTCCCTTACTGTAGCCCAACAGGCAACCAGCAGCACAACTGTTTCATCTGCTGCTACTAACCACCCAGATACTAACCCCCCAACACATGGTAAGAGCACCAATACTGGACTGACAGCAGCGTTTTTAATCTGAAGAAAACATATAGGATCAGACTGCAGAGCAGTTCATGTTAATGACTAATTACACAGCATCGCTTCCAATCAAGCTGCATAAATAATTCAAATGTATCTATGTAACAGTGAAGGCCTGAGCCATGCCATGGAAAAACTGTCCATGCAAAGCCTCAAAGCCTCAAAGCCACAAAGCCACAAAGCCACAAAGCCACGAAGCTACAAAGCTACAAAGCCAATAAACCTGAACAATAAAACTGGAGGAATTCAGAACTACGGGAAAAGAATCAGTTTATTTCCCAGCCTGGTTAAATGGTGATAGATACAGCTGGACCTTTGATGGTATGATATGAAATCCCAGTCATGATGTTAAACATTTAACACACTTCAAGTATTATCGCTCCTCATGTAGATTATTAAACCAGTTATTAGTCTGTGAAACAACCTTAAACAAAGATAGCTGGATTATGTCAGTAAATGCTTGGAACTTTAATTAATTAGATTTTTCATTACTGATTAATAAATACACACACACACACACACGCACACACACACACACACACACACACACACACACACACACACACACATATATATATATATATATATATATATATATATATATACGGTCAGCACAGTAAGAAGGTTCCTGGTTTGAACCCCGGCTGATTCTCTGCGGGTTCCTCGCTCGGCCCGAAGGCGTGCAGGTTGATGGTGACCCGCCTGTAGGTAGCTCTGTGTGTCAGCCCTGTGATGGACCGGTGACTGGTCCAGGTGGACCGGGCCTCTGTGATCAGCTCCAGCCCTCCAGCTGTGATAAGCGGTTACAGGAAATGGATGGATTGATATACATATCTAAAAACTACAGTTTGAGAAAGAATCTGTGAATCTTTGATGATTAAACTTCATGATTAGGATCAGCGATCAGAATTGTTGATTCATTTTCTATTGATCAGCTTCAATTAATCGACTAATTGTGACTTATTGAAAAGAAGCATTGAATAACAGGTTTTCTCATGAAACATCATCGTCCTTCTGACACGATCATCTCTGGAAGCCCTGGGATCTGTCTGATCTTCTTCTTGGGGCTTCCATAACTTTATTAATTGTTAACAGATGTTTGTGTTAATCTCATACTTTGTGATTGAGGATGTGATTTTGCATCGTGCTGATTAATCTATTCTAAAACACTAAAGAATGCGATCATCCCTTCTTACTCTGTGTCTTGTGTCTCGTCGTCGACTCTCTTTTCTTTTTCTATCATTGTTTTGTCTCCATAAACAGTTTCAAGTGCAACTCCTCCACTGACGACAGCTACTAACAATCCAGATACTAATACTGACTCTGAATGGGGTAAGACAAACATTTGCATTCACTGTTTGTGCTCTCTTGTCTTGTCATTCCTGTCCAGTTACGTCTTTGTTCTTCCTCAATGTTTTCTCATTAGAAAGAATGAATTATTAATTATGAATTAATAATGAATCATGCATGCTGTTGTTTCATATTAGATTAACAGAAACTAAATAATATTTTACTAAGTAAATATTCCAGGTTTAGTTGATCTCTTGACATTTGATGTACGTCAGCTGTGCTCGGGTTCTTGTTTCCTGATAATCGGTTTCTTCCCCAGATGTGATATTAACAATCAAATCCATAAAACAGCTAAACTACAAACATTCTTCTGATTTGGTTCTTTTATTGTTTCAGCTTTGATCCTTTCTGGTAGTTTTGGCTTTCTGTCTGATGATTGTTAAATTTTCTCTGCTGGGAAAATCAGGAATATGATTGTAATCAAGGTTTTTCTATTCTACCATTTATCGTGATTAAAGGAAATGACTTATCAGATGTAAAGGTGTTAAAACTATTTCTACTTCTCTGACACGATCGTTTATTTCATCTGTGTGAGAAATGAATGAACGGGAGGTTTGATTCCTTCTTCAGGCCTCATGAACATGAACGTGTTTGAATAATAACACCTTTACATCTTCTTTGCAATCTGCTGATGATGGTGATGATGATGATGATGGTGATGATGATGATGATGATGATGATGATGGTGATGATGATGATGGTGATGGTGATGGTGATGATGGTGATGATGATGATGATGATGATGGTGATGATGATGGTGATGATGATGGTGATGGTGATGATGATGATGGTGATGATGGTGATGATGATGATGATGGTGATGATGATGGTGATGATGGTGATGATGATGATGATGATGATGATGATGATGATGATGATGGTGATGATGATGGTGATGATGGTGATGATGATAGTGATGGTGATGGTGATGATGGTGATGATGATGATGATGATGATGGTGATGATGATGGTGATGATGATGGTGATGGTGATGATGATGATGGTGATGATGGTGATGATGATGATGATGATGATGATGGTGATGGTGATGATGATGATGGTGATGATGGTGATGATGATGATGGTGATGATGATGGTGATGATGGTGATGATGATAGTGATGGTGATGGTGATGATGGTGATGATGATAGTGATGGTGATGATGGTGATGATGATGATGATGGTGATGATGGTGATGGTGATGGTGATGATGGTGATGATGATAGTGATGGTGATGATGATGATGATGATGATGATGATATACATTACGTCTCCACAAACAGTTCCAACTCCTTCACCGATGTTACTAACTACTAACCAACCAACCACTAACATAGCTGTTACTGCTGCTTCCTCTTGGGGTAAGAGTCACACCTGCATGCTTAGTCTGACAAACCAACATCAAACTTTCTCTCTTTCTTTGTCCTTTCATGTTTCATATTTTCTTGAAAACATGAAAACTTCCCTCTTGTTTTCTCATTGAAAACAAGAGGGAAGTTTTCATGTTTTCAGGAAAGTCACATTTGATCTGTTATGTTTCACATTTATACTTTTCTCACAGATTTTTAATTCAGTGTCTCTCAGCACTCAGATCACGCTTCCTCTGTTGACGTACTAACAGTTCAGTCCATGAAACGGCCTAATTTTGTCAAATGCTCTGATGGTTTCCTCTCATTTGGTGCAAACAGTTACATAATCCTTTATGGTTTAACTTGTTTTCCATTACTTCCATTGTTGGTTTCTGTTCCTGTAAATCTGTATTTTCTCTGACAAGGGAAGAAAATCAGTAACAAAATCAAGGTACAGCTGTGTAAAAATCTGTGGTGTGATTATTTGGGTTGGGTCATGTGGTGTAAAGGTGTCAAGGTGCTTCTTTGTCTGAGTTTGTTTGTACCTTTTATTATTTTAATTTATTATTTGTAACCTGCTTTTCCACCATAATGGCGTCTGGTGACAGCGAAGGACCCCTTCCCTCCTGCTGATGTAGTTACTCCTCAGCAGCGTGAACCCCTGACTTCCCAGTCCAAACCTCTGGCTGCTGGTCCAGCATCTCACAAAAGAAGACTTCGACATGTTCTCGGATTAACTGCAGCAGGATCCCCCATTTCTCACGTATCTAGACGTGCTCCAGCTCCTCCAGCCACCACAGTCAGACAAACTAGACCCTTAAGGTCCATTGCATCCATCAGTCATTCAAGTCCTCCCACCCACATCCCCCACCTCCCTGATCCAGCACCTGAACCCAGACAAGTAGCTCCAGCCTCTGGTCTCCCAGCTCCACCTGAATCTTCTCACCCTAGACCTCCAGCCTCCCACCCCAAGCCATCAGGCCATCGGAGCTCCAAGACCTCCCTCGGGTTCATCTCCACCCCCTTGATCTGGCAGGGAAGGAAGTGGCCAGTTCGAGGAAGACGTCCGACTGCCACCAGAGCACCATCCAGTCCAGTGGTTCACATCACCAAACCCCCTGGACAGCCAACTGATCTCAAGCACACAGCCAGGCCTACGTACACAACACAGAAAAGTTCAGCTAAACACACAGTCGGGAACACGCATGCACCTGAGGCTAAAAACACAACACACGTGTTGGGCTATGCGATGCACACCACTGCCCGCTCACATGCATCAGCTCAACCTACATCACAACAGAACTTTTCGCTCCAAGCAGACTCCAACATGGAGACCGCTTCAACCACTCAGGGCTCAAAATCCCCTCCCGAGTCGAGAGTTTCAATCGCATCTCGGGGGTCACCTCCATGGCAACGTCGAGACGAGACGTTAGATGCAAAGGAACCTTCCTCAGCGGTGGGGGCGGCGCCTGTGGCATCATCGTCATCACTGTTGTTGTCAGCATCATCTGCACTTGGCAACAGAAAGAACAAACCTGTAGTGCCACAGTGGCTACTGCCGAGCACGAGCAGAGAAAACCAGACGGCTTCCATGGGTAACTGGACAAGTCCTCTAGAACCGCTGGGCGATGAGTACTCATCAGGGCTGGAGCCATTTGTGTATGATATGACTGAGCTCACGGAGGTGGGCAGTGATTTTAGCTTGTATGAGTTTGATGCTGCCTACTCCTTGGATGAACCTGCTACCATCCCTCCAGCCTTCTTCAACTCTGATGCCAAAAACCAACCATCATTCAACCAATCAGACCCTCACGATGGTTTTCATCCTATCACTTACCCACTAACTGCTTCTGATGGAGGGAGTGAAATGTTCTCACATTTTCACGATGATTGGGAAACCTTAGGCAGCGGCTTGGGAGCAGACAGCGAGCTTTCTCTCATGCACTCACAAGATAGACTGTTGCCAGAAACAGTTTCATCCATCATCAGGTCTCAAACTCCCACACCGACTGTTTCTCAGACTTTAACAGCAGCTCAAACCAACCACAGTGTTCCAAACAACACGAGTTCAAGTGGACAAAAGCAAAGGGAAATTTCCTCCACACAAACAGTCACAGAGAAGCTGGAAACAGCAACTTTTCAAGCATCTGTCCGCGTGTCATCCCTTCTCTTCATACAGCCGACACGCTCAGGTTTAACTGCAGAGGAACTGATAGGAAAGGAAGAAATGGCCCAGACGCCTCTAAAGTCCACGGCCAGTGTGCACAGAACAGACATTACTGGAAGTGATGCCGACCTTGCATTGACTGGACTGACTGTCAGTTTATGCAAAAGTACAGACGTATCTCCTTTCTCAGCTCCTTCTGTTTATCCTGGACTCTTCTCCTCGGACATGTTTGCGTTCCCTCTTGATGTCCGTCACTCTGTATCTACCCTCCTGCCTCTTATCACCCTATCTCCTTCTCTTCCTGTTGTGTCAACATCGACTCCATTCACCTCCTCTCACGCTGATGGTGCTACCTCTCCTCCTTTTTACACCTCTAACAACCTTCCCTCAGCTCCTCCCCTCCTGTCCTCTGTCCTCCTCCCCTCCTCTCCCCAGCAAGCTGAACAGAGGCTTTCAGGAGCAGACGGTGCTGCTGAGTCTGCTCACGTACTGGAGTCAGATAGAGTTAGCGGGAACTTTGAGCCTTCTGTGGTGTCATCTCTGTCCTTAAACCTTCAAAGGCACTTTGTGGTGACAAGAGTTGACACAGCATCCTTGTTGTCACTTCCTCTCTCTTCTAAAGCCTCAGCTGAATCTCAGATGCCAGTCATTGGTGCACTGGCCCCTGAATACCACTTACTCTCTCCTGAAGAGTCCTCTAACATTTTATCAGAACCTTGCACTAGTCCATCGCCCTACCCTGAGGGTAATCCGCTCCTTGATACAAACTCACGTCTCCATTCAGTTGGGAATTCTTTAGAATCCTCCTTTAGTGAAATTGAGCCAACTCCCTCAGGACCGGCAGGAGTGAATTTGGTGCTTAGCACTGTGGTGCTTGCATCAGATGTACCCTACCAAACGCAGCCAGCGTCGGCGCTGTCGGACCCTGACTTGGGTTCGTCAGTAGTTTTATGGCCTTCCTCTAATGCAGCCAGTTTGTCAGTCAGCCAGTTGTTGATTCCTTCTGATGAGAGAGATTTGAGCGATATATATGCTCTGCCAGATGAGCCACGTCCAGCGAATCCGTCTGCCACCATCTTTCCATCACTGACAGCAGCTGGCATTTGGGCCTCTGAACGTACGCTGGCTCTGCTTCAGTCAGATTCTGATGGAACGCCACGTTTGCGCTCTGATGTTTTGTCTACCATTTCTTCTTTATCTTCAAATCCCTTCATTTCAACTTGGAGTCCTCTCTCCCGTAACACTGACAGCCTGTCGCTCACGGTCTCTTCAGAGACCCGTCATGCTCCTGCTGTGGCACAAGCCACGACAATAACAGAACGGATGTTGAGAGAGGAAGCTGCGGCCTCTCCCTCCTCACCCTCCCCTGTAGTGGCTCAGACGTCTTCATCTGGCTCACAGCACACACATACTTCCAGCCTGACCTTTAACAGAGATCTATGGTGGCTGCAGCATACTATCTCCCCTTTAGGCGCTGACAACCCGGTGAACACACACACGAACCCCAGGGGCTCGCAGGCACTCGCTGGAAATGACGATGCATTTAATCACCCAGCTTCCTCTTTTTCAAATCCATCTGTCATGGCAACAACCCAGACGCTGGCACTCCACAGCAGTCCGAGTGCACCGCTTGGCACAGCAACCTCCCAGCAAGCTTCAGGCCTGGATTATATGCCTAACTCAGGCATGACACAAACTAATACTGAACACCCGGATCATCTAATCCACACACACGGTCCAGCACACACACACTTGGCTGCACAAGCACATGCAAGCAAGTTTTTGGCTGCAAGTGCGAAACTGAACGTCAGTCATAGGCTTGGGCAGGACACACAGAATGCAGAGGCACACGGTGATGATGGGGGGTTACAGAAACAACCGTCCCACCCCATCTTACCGTTTCTGTCTCTTACACCATCCCTCACACTTTCTTTTCCCTCTCTTCAAATCTCTCCTACGATCCCTCATTACATCACCGTCTCCTCCCTTCCCCTCTCATCTTTCATCACCTCTCCTCTGTCTCCTCCTCTCTCCGGCTGGGTGGCATTGCCAGCAATGTCTGCCAGCACGGAAGAGGCAGAAACTGGCTCATTGTCACCAATTGCTGGACTCCACCAGCCCACAACAACCCACTCCCCCCTGGACAACCATTTACAGTCCTTGCAAAGAGCCACCTCATACCCTGTTATCCCATCAACAGAGTCAGTCCAGCAGTTACTCACAGTCAGCCAATCATTTCCTCTTGACCAAGCTTCCATGCTCACTGATGACAAATTGAACTATAGCTACTCAAACCCCCTCATTTCTGCCGAAGAGTACGACAAGAACGATGTTTTGCCACAGCTTGCAAATAACTCACAAACAGCGAGTGTCGGTGATCCAGTGTCCTCACCTGAGGCCTCGCAGAATCTCACTGCAGCTGGGAAACTGTCACATCACTCTGCTTTATTCCACCCTGCGGATGTTGTTCCAAAAATACATACTGCGGATGAACACGCTTCTGCTGTCGAGGTGGTTTCTTCAGCAATGAACACCAATGAAAATGTAAATCTGGATCTGACGGCAGGATTTCAGCCAAATGAAAGTGTGACTCTGGAAGCTGCAATGAACACTCAATCATTTCCTGTTGAAACGCAAACTGCGTCTCCGTGCCCCACTTGTGAAGCGCGTTATCAGCCCGGCTCTGTAATATTGCTACAGCCCACCGATGCTCCGGTTATTCCGAACCCCCTGCACACTTCTGGCCTTAATATCCCGTCAACCACGCCAGTCTTCAGCATCCCCACTGGCTCTTCTCTCGAAGCTCCAAGTCAAGGTTTCATTTCTGGATTTGAGGTGCTCCCACCTCCAGGCAGTGACGACCACACTGCACACACAGCAGGCTTAAAAAACATCTCTTTGTCAAATGCAAGCACTGCTCTAACACGTGAAGACTTCCCTTCAGTGTCAAACGAAATGACAAACACCACAAAGGTGAAAAACGCTACAACTCCAAAAGAAAATGGAAGTATAGAAACATCTCAGGGGGACACGACAGACAACAAACCAGCGTCAGAACTCAGTGTGAATGCAGACACATCACCAGAAACAAACATAACCTTTTCAAAGCCCAGTTTGAACTCGAACGACAGCAGAGATCAGGGCTCGGGGGGGTTTGTGAATCCAGACCAAAGTGACAGTGATGTGAAAGATGCCCACCTTTCCCCTACGCTACCTGTGGTCATCAATGCCCACCATTCTGTAGCCACAAAGGACTCCTCCACAACAGCTCCGTTCAAAGCAGTCAGTATGTCAGCAAGCAGTGGTGGCAGTAGCAGCCCCAAAAAGGCCACGGTGCGCCCTACTCCCGGACCCCCAACCGTGGATTTAACAGCCAAGCCCGCATTGCCATGCCAATGTAAACAACGCTTTCATTTTACATGTCTGTGTGGACTGTCATCGGGGAACAGTATGTCATGCAGTAACAAAGAACTGTAGATGTAGAGAATAAAAAACCAAACCAAAAAAACACCAATCATCTTCTGACAGCAGCATGCACTGTAAAAAATCAACATAGTTCCTGTATTAAGTCTTAACGAGTATTTCAACTTGTCAGCTGAAGAAAACATCAATGCAATGCAGTATGAACTCTATGGCCAAAAGTATATGGACAGCTCCAATGAAAGCTACTGCGTACAGTAACATTTTGGAAAAATATACATGCACGTGTTTCCATACACAGGATAATCTGTTTAGTTCAGATTAGTAGCAGGAAAACTGCAGTAAACAACCAAAGAGACGCTTCTCTTGGATGCGCTGTACACGTGATACATTCAGCTGCACTCAGAACAATCAGCTGTTTACGTGACCCGGGTCACGTTCAGATAATCGTGGGTGTGGACGTCATTAGGCGGCTTTCTCTGGAAGAAGCTTGACTGTCCTGAAGGCGACTTCAAGCCTCGTCCCTCCCTCCGGGTCCAACATCATTGGGTTCACTAATGTTCTGACTGGGATCAAATCCCTGCAAATATTATGTGATACACTCTTATCTCTCCTGTTGGCGACGAGTCCAGAAACACAGATACTGTCCGTTTCACATGCACATTCAGCCATCACACCAGCTCGTATGTGACTGTACTGATGTCCACAGACTTTTGGCCATGTAGTGTGTTATTGCTTTTGGATATTAGTGACTAATTTGGCAGATGCTTCTTTCCATGAGGAAACCAGATGTTAAGACTGAATACATTTGAATGACTTCTTGTGGTGGTTGGGTTTTACAGTGTAGTGAGTCAAATCAGTCATTAGACTTTGTACCATCCTGTAGCGGTGGATATAAATAGCTATCAATCAGGTGGATGGGTTGGATCCCTCAGGTACTGGAGGCTGCTGATTAGTTCATCATGATTCTAGACCCAGTGGAGTCTAGCTGTCCAATCAGGTGTAGTCGTTAGCCTGGTACTTGTAGTCCAAATAGATTGTAGTGCTTTATTTTTGCTCTTCCATCTATTATTACAATAATAATTTACTCTGCTTCATATTTCAAGACTCATTTTGTTTTTACCCACAAATCCTCACATTTTCCTCTTCAGTCCATCCAGCTCGGGCGAGACGTCCTGCTCTGCTGCCGGTCCTTTCACACAGTCGATAAAAGACGTCTCATTTACAGACTGCAGGCTGAAATCCAGTCGAAACGTTTGGAGCCCTCAAACACAAAGTGAAGGTCTGCAGCTCGCAGGGTCTCCCAGCAGAGCTGATGGAGGACAGTCCCTCTGACTGTTCAGTAGATCACTAACAATTATAGATACCGGAGCAACACCTAGTGGCCAAAGTGCCACATAGCAGGAGAGTCGAGCGTCCAGTGATTTATCAACGTGTCTGCTGACACTGATGACAGCATGATGATCAGTTATTAGTTCAGTTTATTATAGCACATGCAGAGATTTGATTTGACTGAAAGTATTTTACCCTTCCACTAATAAGTTCAATGTTTAATTAAGAGTCGAGCAGAAATCCACTGCAGCTAACTAAACTCTGACTTACTGAGGAAATTACAGAGCCATAAAAGAAGATTTCAGAAATGAGAGTAACTCTCTTACTTGATATTTTCAGTCTTATTTCATTTCAGTAAGCGTGTGAGGTTAGCAGACAGTCAGATAGTGAATCTCAGCTGCAGCCGGCAGCTCGCGCTGACTCCAAATGATCCCATTTCCCCAGCAGAAGCAGCTGTAATGACTTCTCTCCTGAAGGCTGCTGTTATCTGTCAGGCTGCACATTCCTCCTCATTGTTTTACACTCCAAAATTGGATTTTAACATAACTCGATTAGCTCCAACTGTTCAATTCATCTCCTGCTATGTTGCACAGGCACAGAAAAAGCTTTTCATTATGTGTGGAATAGTCTGAACCGAATCGAGGCTGAAATATTATTTCCTGTGTGTCTTTCTTTCCTGTCGTCTTCACCTGCAGAGCGGCTCTTCTACAGTATCTCCTTTGTGCTGGATGGTGACGGCACGCATTGGGCCCTGGCCGATGTTGAGCAGGCTGTGAATTTCTGGGTAAGAGATCAGTGGACCCAGGCAGCAGCCTGACTGACCAGGTCACTGTGAGGAGGTGGAACATGCATCAAAATCTTTTGTCTTCTTCTTCCAGCTCAATCTCACATTTGTGAACTGGAACTTCACAGTCTACCCCGACCCTGTCAGGTAATTCAGCAGTTTCACTTCCAGTCTCAGTCGTGTGAGTTCTTCTAAAGATCCGATTTATCTTTGTTTTCTGACCCTTGCAGAGTCGTGCAGAGCGCAGGAAACCCGACGAGGTAAAACGTTTCACCCTGCAGTCAGTGCAAAGTGTCTGACTGTCTCTGTGACTGTCTCTGTGACTGTGACGCTCTCAGCAGCTGATTTCTGGTTTGTTGTGTCTCCAGTTTTAACTGCCAGGCCTTGCTGCTTCATTATTACCAGACCAACCAGAGTCTGGGCAAAGCCGCCTTGTCTGCCCAACTGTCCAGCAAAAAGGGGCAGCTGGACTCCAGGTTGACCTTCCAGCCCGACTCCACCAACATCAAGCTGATCGGTGAGGAACCACACAGAAGATAAATGTCTCCTGTAATATCTCACAGCTTCATTCATGTCTGGAAAGATGGATGAATGTATGATAATAATAATCTATGAAGTTACATTTCTGAGTATCAAATTAGCTGCATAACTTTAAGCCTTAATAAACCTGAACAGGTGAGTTGTCATGAACAGGTAATGACAGCAGGTCATGTTAAGAGCAGTTCATTCATTCAGCTCAGCTGATCTGCTGCGTGAGCTGCTTCTACCTGTGAAGGTGTGTCATGCTGTAAAGGTTTCCTCCTGCTGTATCACTCTCTGCTCTGCGCTGTGAAATGACTGCTGCTGTCCCTCCTGATAGAAAACTGTCCGGCAGAGGAAACCTTCCACTACGACTGGCCTGAGACTAAACCCGACGACATTCACTACCTTCCCTGCTTCCCCAACAAAGACCAGAACACCTCCAGGAAATGGTAACACACACGCACACACACACACACACACACACACACACACGGCACATGGTTAGCGGACTCAGCCCTGTCGTGTTTGGTGCCACTCCGGGTTCACGTGAAGCTCCCGACTAAAAGTTAGAAAAAGTTACTGTGGCAGAATAAAATTCAGTCCAGTAGCTTCATGAAAACAAAGCGACAGCACCTGGCTCTTCTGTTAATGTGGGATGATTTCAGGACAGACACTCTGCTTCAATCACTGAGTCAAACAACGCTCAGTCTCTCTGACACCGCAGACAGGAACAGGAAGTCCTCGTGGAGCTTCATGGAGGTTCTGTTTGAATCCAAAGTTCATTTGAGAGTCTGCTGTTTTCTGTTCTGCACGACTCCTGCTGAACTATAAGCTGTTGGGCTGTTCGCTGCATATTTAAGCCTCCCTGTCTAAACAGGCGGAGACTTGTCGAGTGAATAGATTGACTTACACAGCTAGGTTGTGGGTTCAAATCCCGCCTCAGATTTGATTTAGACTTTGAGTTACAGCCCGTCTTTGTTCTTTCTCTGTCTCTCTTGTTTCTCAGTGTCTTGGACCGACAGAACCTCTCGTCCAGTTGGTTGACTGCAGACATCAGTAACTGCTTGGACATCAACTCCATTCAGGTGTCAGCAGGTACGCTGACCACCAGCCAATCAGATGCTCACTGTGGAGGATGTTATTGATCAAAAGTTAAAAGTGTCTTTTGTTTGTCTGTTTGTGCAGAAAATGCATCTGAAGTGGCCGAGCAGCTCGCCGACTTCACCATCAACAAGCTGTCCAATGAGGAGGTGAGTCCTCGCTTTGACTGGACACACAGTGGACTGCAGAGGAAGTAAACTCTCCTTCTTCTCCTTCTTCTTCTTCTGCTCCTCTTTGTCTCTCTGCAGGTGTCGAAAGTGGTGATGAAGGTGAAGGAGCTGATGAACGTTGCGAAAATCAACTCCACGCTGGCGTCCACCGTCGTCACCATCTTTTCCAACGTCATGATGAGCTCAGAGACCGCGCTCGTTTCCAACTCCAAGACGTACGACGCTCTTCAGTCTACAGTACCGGACTGGACTTTATTCTTCTTCTAACTCTCACATTCCTCCCCGCAGCGCCCTGAAGACGGTCGATGAGCTGGTCCAGAAGTTGGAGTTTGAGGGTCCGTCCATCAACATCACCTCCAAAAACCTGGCGTTGGGAATATCGACCTTCAACACCTCCGCGTTCAACGGGACGACCTTCAGCGCCTTCATAGCTCCAAACAGCAATGACCCACAGGTGGCAGCACCAGAACCTCCTCCTGTTTCTAAAAGCTTTTATTTTGAATTTCGCCTGAGCGTTGTGTCGTCGCCTCGTCCTCAGGTTGGTTTCGAATCCAAGCCGGCTAACGCTTTAGGCCGGGTCACGCTCCCCGCCTCTCTGCTGAACAGCAGCGCTGCAGACAGATCATCTCTGTCCAGGATCAGCTTCATGTTCTTCAGCAGCACAAACATGTTCAAGGTCAGTCCGGTCCGGTCCGGTCCGGTCCGCCTCACAGCACGCAGCTGCAGGCTGATGTCACATCAAGCTCAGTTTTGAATATTTGTTTTCCCAGAAAGAGCAGGACGGACTCGCTCTGAACAGCTACGTGGTGGCGAGCAGCGTCGGAAACGTCTCCATCAGTAACCTGATAGAACCGGTGGTGATTGAGATCGCTCACCTGTCTGAGGAGGTACACCTGAGTGTGTGTGTGTTGGGCAGATTCTTCTCAGCCCGTAAGAAAGAACATTTGCTGATTATAAAGTTACTTCATTCATTCTTCTTCTCCCCTGACAGCCCGCCCTGAACCCGGTCTGCATGTTCTGGGACTTCAGCATGAAAGGTAAGTCTGTGAATCTGTCTTCACTTCATTTTAAACATCTCAGGTTTGTTCCAGCTTCTCTGATCCGTGGGGAGAAACCAGGAACCTCATCCAGGCGCTGTCTTTATCCGCGGGCCTGCGTACGCGGTGATAAACCTCCACCTCAGTCCGGCCCAGAGCAGCTTCACAATCGAGCTCAGGAGTCCAGAGAAAATAAAACTGTTCCAATTCAAAACACAGCAGCGTGTTTTTAAGGTCACGGCCTGTAGGTCGCTTCAGTTTGTTTGACTCAGGTTTCCTTTAATGACTTCTTAGAAAAAGTTTTATTATTTTTGATGGATATGCATCAGTTAAAGTGTCGAGTCCACAGATGAAGTGGAGAACATGTAGGCAGACATCTCTTCAGTCTTTGTTCCATCGGCTGAGAAACTTCTGTTCTGCCACCAGATGGCGCCGGAGGCTGGAACGGAGACGGCTGCAACGTCTCCAAAGAATCCAGCAGCAACAAAACCGTCTGTCACTGCGACCACCTGACACACTTTGGCATCCTCATGGTAAGACTGACTCAGCAGGTCCGTCTGAGTCTGTGATGGACTGACGTCTGTGCCGTGTTCAAAGATTCACGTTCCCTCCCGCTCTCTTTGCTCTCTGCTGGTCTGGAGGTTTGATCCGTCATCTTTAAAACTTCCTCCTCTAAACTTTTCTTTTCTCGACCACCTCTGATACTTTTCTTTGTAGAACCTTTAATGGAGATTTGAGGTCAACTGTTTGTTTAATGCTGTGTGTGTGTGTGTGTGAGTGAGTTAATAAGTTTATTAAAACAATTTGTTGTGTGATCAGTTTTCATGAGAGAAGCTTTGGGGTGTTGTGGATGTGTTGACTGAGCGGCTCTGGATGTCAGGATGCACAACAGAACCCTCCATGAGCTCTTCAGTACAAACAGCTGTGGAGCATCATGACTAACATGATGTTTACTTCTCTCATGTTGGTCCAAGGCTTTTTTCTTTAACCGAGGGGAATTACAGCACAGCTTCCTCTTGCAGAACACATGATCTGCTTTAACACACGCCATAAAACATGCACAGATATGTCATGACACATTAAACTGTTGCTCAGTGTAGATCATTGCACTGCGGCTGTTTTAACTCTTTGGACTTCTCTGTTGTGTCTTCAGGACATTTCTGGAGCTTCGGCCACTTTGAGCGCAAAAGACAACCAAATCCTGACCTTCATCACCTACATCGGCTGCGGTATCTCCGCCATCTTCTCTGCCGCCACGCTGCTCACCTACATCGCCTTTGAGTGAGTTTCAGGACGTACAGCAGTGCTTTCATTATCTGTTCAAAATGATCAAATTATTGAGCGAGTGCTGTAGTGAATAAACCAGACACCAGCGCAGGGAGCTGTGAGAAATAGGAGCAACAAACTCGGTGCCTATGATTGATGTCGATGAATATGAGGACTGGAAATGAGCTCATGACTGCAGTAAATAAAGTTGACAACAAAACTAGATTCCAACCACATGCCACTTCTTCCTTCCCACAGAAAAGTGCGGCGTGACTACCCCTCCAAGATCCTGATGAACCTCAGCACGTCTCTGCTGTTCCTCAACATGGTCTTCCTGCTGGACGGCTGGCTAGCAAGTCTGGACAGTGAGGGGCTTTGTCTCTCCATCGCCATCTTCTTGCACTACTTCCTGTTGACCTCCTTCACCTGGATGGGGTTGGAGTCCATCCACATGTACATCGCTCTGGTCAAAGTCTTCAACACCTACATACGCAGATACATCCTCAAGTTCTGCCTGATCGGATGGGGTGAGGAGCTTCCAAACTACAGAGATAAATAAAGTTGTTCCAAAGATGAAATCTAATCATTTACTCACAGTTTACTGATGAGGGCTCATTGAGGGTCATGTGTAGAAACGAGGCTTTGACTCGATCGTTCGGCTGAACACAGACAGTGTGTGTACTGTAAGCAGTGCATGTTGGACAAGTGTTTATTGTTAATTTGGACGTTACAAAGGCAGCCGCTACTCTTCCTGCGCTCCATTGACACAGTGTGAGCCAAGCGTGAGTGACTCAGCCCCTCCAAGCCCACAGGTCTCTGCAGGGTGGAGTGAGATGCTGCCCCAGGGGACGGAGTTGAAGTCTCAGGGGAATGGTGCATGGGAACCTCGGGTCGACACCGAAAGAGTTAGATTGAGAATAAAAGTTTCTGGCTCAGCCTCAGTAGAGCCGATGCTCCTTCAGGAGGAACGTCTGAGCCTCCTGGGTTCCCTTGGAGAGCTTCTCTTTTCAAACGCAGAGCGGTTTTAATAGTTTTTGGACAACAGAGGAACCTGTGGCACAGAGATGCATGAAGCTGTGATGACCCTAACCATCGTTGGTAGATACCTTCTGATTTGGCTTTGGATGAAGATTACCTTCAGAGCCGGTACAGAGGCTAGTCTAGTACTAACGGGTCATTTACTGTAAATATCCGTTTGAATTTGACTTCATGACTGTCGAGGAATAAAATGGACAGATTATTTCTTTTCTTTGGAGACCACCAGCTAAGAAAGAGTTTAGCATTTTATCTTCAGGTCTTATTGAATCTGTAACTGAAGTCTCACCTGGATGTGTCCTTTGTTCAGGTCTGCCTGCACTGTTGGTGGCCATCATTGTTTCTGTGGATCAAAAATCTTACGGCCGGCAGGAATACGGCAAAGAAGAGTCGAGAAATGGATCCTCGTTGTAAGTAACCGTAGAACTGAATATACATGGAAACAGATGCTGCTGGATTTACTGTGTCCATCATCATCAGGTCATTTGTGGCTTCAAACATGTAAATTTGACTCTGCTCACAGTTTCTATCCGTTCTCATTCAGAATGTTTCACAGCCTTCTTCACACTACCAGGAAAATATTCAATTATTTTATTGTCTGTATGTCTAGCTGCTGGATTCAGAGTCCAGTTGTCTTCTACACCACCTGCGTGGGTTACTTCTGTCTGGTGTTTCTGCTGAATGTGGCCATGTTCATCGTGGTGATGATGCAGATCTGTGGCCGCAACAGCAAACGCACCAACCGCACACTGCGAGAAGAGGTGACTGTCAGCGCTCAGTGAGGAAAGACTGAGGATCTCCACCAAAGCACGGCTAACGCTCACTCTTCTGTCCTGATTCAGGTTTTACGAAATCTGCGCAGCGTCGTCAGCCTCACCTTCCTGCTGGGCATGACGTGGGGCTTCGCTCTGTTTGCATGGGGCCCCGTCACCCTGGCCTTTTTGTACCTCTTCACCATCTTCAACTCACTGCAAGGTAACGACGACTTGAGATCATTTATCTGGTTTCACACATTAAAAAGAGCCGTCATGCCTTCACGCACACATAGAACACAACAGGACCTCTCTGCTGGAGGTGGACGCCGGCACGGCTCCTCCTGAGCGAACACAGGAGCTCCGGCAGAGCTGACTGGGTAGATTGCGGATCATCTGTGCTTCATCCAAATCCCTCACCTTTAGTGTTGATGTTGTGTTTCAGCAGTTTACATGCACCGCCGTCACCACAGCAGTGGAACTCACACAGATATTGTAATTACTCGCTCCTGTCAGAGAAATATTTGACAGCTTCTGTTTTTTGGCATCTAAACTTCACATCAAAATATTTTCAGCTCTGATTTACTGTCAGTTAAACCAGCAACTCAGGCAGCAGCTGCATCACATGAGCTGGATGGTAGAGATGTTCAGGCTCTGCAGATCGTCATCCAACAAGTCGACACTGTTTAAAAGAGTGAGTCAAACTGTTCTTCTCCTTCAGGTCTCTTCATCTTTATCTTCCACTGCGCCCTGAAAGAAAACGTGCAGAAGCAGTGGAGGAGGTACTTGTGCCGTGGTCGATTCAAGATGTCAGACAACTCAGGTATCTGTCTCTGTCTGTTTGTCTCAGGTGGATCTCGAAGGTTCAGAACAGAACAATAAAGCTCATTCACGTCTCCCTACACCGGTCTGCGGGACTTTAGCCAGATTCCCACAGCGGCAGAAAAAACAGGAGGCTCTTTATTAAAACATAAAACCTAAGTCGGCGCGGCTTTGCAGCTAATAAAAAAAGATTCGTCTCCAAAGAGCAGGAAGTCCTC
The DNA here is from genome assembly GCA_023373845.1 of Nibea coibor. Taxonomy (NCBI): domain Eukaryota; kingdom Metazoa; phylum Chordata; class Actinopteri; family Sciaenidae; genus Nibea; species Nibea coibor. Next base: position 21,262,560 of record CM041730.1, read on the forward strand.
CAGGTGCACGTTAGTCTGTGGATGTGCTGCTGCCAGTTCAGTCTGTGCTTCCTCTAAACATCTCTTTTTGTGAGTTTGTGCTCGTGCTCTTCAGTGTCTTCGTGTGTCCTTCATAACCTTTCACCTCTGAGATCCATGATTGGACTTCAGGCTGGTCTGCTTCTAATTCAGCCTGACAGCTCGCGACACATTTCAGCCTGAGACGATCAGCTGCTCCGTCTTCTTCCATTAAGACGTCAGTCTGTCCATCATGAAGCAGGAAGTGAACGCCACGACGCCAAAACAAAATGAAATCTGAGTCTCCTTCGTGCAGTTGTATTTTAATCTCTGCATGGAGATGTCGGTTACCGTTAGCAGCACGGTGCACGTGTTTGTCTTCAGGGTCACATGGGGCAGCCATCTTACTTTAAACTGTAATATTTATATATGAGGCCTGCAGTTTGATCTGCATCAGCTGTTCTCTGTTAGTAATGTCTGAGAAGTGTGGAAGGGAAGGAAGGAAGAGGAGAGGAGAGGAGTCCGGGTGAAGGAAGGAGCCCGGTCAGAGGCTGTGGGTGGATGGAAGGTGGTGTTGGCTGATTTTTGTGTCTCCGTGTTGCAGACTGTAGTAAGACGGCGACCAACAACACAAAGAAGGTGAGCTCAGACAACCTGGGCAAGTCCCTGTCCTCCAGCTCGTTCGGCTCCAGCAACACCAACTGGACGTCCAAAGCTAAAAACACACTCAACCCGTTCAACAAGAGGCACAGCAACTCAGGTGAGACACACGGGGAGGACGAGAAGAATCATGATCGTTCATTTATTCATTTTCTTCTTGCTGCAGTTCATGAGGATGTGAATCTTTGTTTGACCCAGATTTAAATCATGTTTACATGCAGACTAAATCTGAATCTAAATCTACATTTATTTTCAAATGTTTTGGTCGGTTCATTTTGTTTGGTGCATGCGGAGGACGCAGCGTCTCCATCCTGCACCGTCACCGGACGAGCCCCTCGTCCCGGCTCGCTCGGCGTCTGTCTCTCCGTCCGATGAGTCTGCATGTGAACATGGTTCCTGTTTGTCTGTATGAAGGTCCTGTGCTGTCTTCTCACATGTCATGCTCATGTATCTGCCTCTGTGTTTGGTGTGTAGAAAGCTCTTCCATCCAATAGCAAGAGCGGAGGACCAAAGGAGGTAAAAGCTAAATCTGATTGGCTGATTGACTTCCTGCTTCCAGCACCGTGTGATCCACTCTGCTGTGTTTCCCAAAATGCTTTGCGGTCAAAGTGGATCCGGAGATTCAAAATCAACGTTGATTTTTAATTTGAATTGAACAAAGAAAGCCGAGGACTTTGCCAGCAGGCGTTTTGGGAACCCAGCCCCTGTGTGTTGTGATTGGTTGATCACTGTGATGTCACTCAAGTTTGCGGCCATCTTCCCAGCCTTAGACACACTGAGTGAGTGCGTGGGTGGAGGGTCCGTTTTCACCCATTGAACCATGACTAAAACTACAACCCCACCCACCCAGAGTGCCTCAGGGTGTGAGAACAAGCACACCCCGTCAGACTGCATCCAAGCTAACATCTGCCACGTTTAACTCTGTTTGCCCGGCTTCGAGTGGAAACGGCCCCTCCGACGCCGTGTCGCTTCTCATGTCCCAGACTCGTGTCTGCACAGGTGAACACACCTGATCAATCTAATTCCTGACACCTGACATCTCATTCTGCCTTTCTGTGCTGGTCGTCCGTCCAGTGTGACGTTCCGTTATCAAGAACCTTTAACTCCAACCAGAGAAGAACGCCGTCGGCCTGAGCTCCACCTCATGTGTGACCTCGTGCTTCATCGTTCGAAGGTCGCTCAGTCGGTTCTGTGAATTATTAACGTTAAGATGCGTCTGCTCCCTCTAGTGGACGCAGCTGCTGTCAGGTTTTCACAGTAAAACATTACAAGCTCTACTGACTCACACCCAGCTCTGCAGGTCACTCAGTCACATTATTAACTAACCGCTGATGATTCACCTGACCCAGGTTTAGTTAGCGTAACCCAAAGACACCACAGCAAATAATAAAACACAGTAAATATAAAAACACTGACAGCAGGATGACTAACACGATGATGTCATCCACTTCTGTGTTTCATTTCAGGGGAAATTCATCTTAATCACATTTTCTGAGAGTTTCCATATGAAAGCAGCATAACATTTAGTTCACACACAGTAATTTGTCACTGACAGACGTGATAACACTTTTTTGTTTTTTTGTTCTCGGAGCCAAAAAAACTTAAAAAAAAACATGAAAGAAGTGACGGTTTTATTACGATGACGCGGAGACGTGCTCAGCTCGCACAGCTGCACGAGTTTAATTCACAGGCACCAAAGGAAACACGGGACACACACACACACACGAGCACAGGATTACACAGGTGTGTTGAAGGCTCACCTGACAGGTGTTGTGTTTCTGCCTGATGAGATTTAAAGGAGCATGTGTCCAGCTGTACTCGAGTATTTACTCTGATTACATTACTTCTGATCAGCAGCCAATCATCATCCAGGTCAGCAGCAGCAGACCCAGCAGCAGCTAATATCACTGACTAGTCCAGCAGCAGTCAGCCCAGCTCGGCGTCTGTCTTTCAGCCTTTTATTTCACCAAGCTCTCACCAACCACTAAAAGTCAGTCCCAGATTTACTCTTGTCCGGCGGCTTCTTGCTCGCTCACTCTCTCCTTTTCTCTTCTTAGCTTCCTCCGTCAGCGTCCTCTTCACTCTCTGCTCCTCTGCCATCATGTCCACAGAAGCTGCTGGGCCTGAACACCTCCTCTGTTGAACAAACCTAAATTACTGACTGTTGAACATAAATATCCAGTGCAGGCGACATCGTTGTCTCAGAAACAGGTTGAAGATGTTATTATATTATATTTTCCTGCCTGAAAACACTTAGCTGCCATTTTGTGTGTTGAACGCAGCCCTCCGTGCGTTTCATTAGCACATGATTTAACCGTTCCATGAAACAGTAGTCCTGAGCTGCAAAGTGAATGAAACCACATCCAAAGCTGATGTTCCTCCGAGCTCGTTGAGGAGAAACACGTGTTGATGAGACGTTTCATCACGGAGGAATCCGCTCATCTCTGACGCTGCTCAGATTCTGTGGACCACACACGCCGTCCTCAACCCGCAGGGATGGATTCACTTTTCATATTTCACGAGGAACGCTGTGTGCTGCCGGATCAACAAACCTGCGTGTCGGCACATAAACACTCTTTTACTAAACATCAAATCAAGCCACTTGTTCAGCTGTTAGTTCATTTGGACGAGCTGATGAAGATGGACTTCCCTGAAGAGTCCAAAACCAACAATCACTTTATCTCTGTGAGGCTGAGGGGAGGCCCCGCTGTGTTCTCTGGATTTATTGTTTTATATATTTAATTCAGTTTTATCTGTAATGAACCAAATCATAACAAGTTATCTCATGATACTTACTTAATGTTACATTATAATATTATTTACAGTCACCAACAATTCCCTCATGGCAGAGAGGCAGAAATCAAACTAAAGCTCAAAGATCATCAGCTCGTGATGCTTCAGACTTCGTTCACCTCGTGTCATTTCCGGACGCCTCCGACTGGTTTTAACGTTTTGTGACAAAAGTATAAAGACGAGAAGGTCAACATATGGAGGAGGCTCCATACCGGGAGACTGCTGTGACTTATGTTACAGTCTTAGTGTAACCCAACCTCAGTACTTATTGTGTCTGAAACTGAGAGTAACCACAGAGCAACATAGAAATATATTTATATGTTCAGTTTATTCACTTTGTCAGAGACGTCACATAACTCTATGAGACGTATTTATGAACAGAAGAAGCTTTACATCCGCTCACATCTGCTGTTTTCCAGCAACATGTAGGATTTCTTCCATATTCTGTAAAGTTCGATGATCCATGAGCCAATCCTTCGACAGCAAACACACAATTCATTTGAAGTCACAGATTTTCCAGCCTCTGACTGATTCATCGCTTTTCTGGATTTTTCCCAAAGACACATTTTGAACATTCAGCTTGAAGAAGATTTTTGCAGCTCAGCATTCAGATCACTGGACGGAAGGTCTCACATCACCTGGATCTGAAATCCATTTGGAAGTTGGACGAAGGATCAGAGCTCCGACGCCTCATCGTTTGTATGCTGAAAACAACCCCGCTGCCCGGTGAAGCTTAGAGACGTTCAAATATTCGGTTTGAAGTTTGTTCAGGAGAATTCTGCCAGACAAGCACAACGTTATCTTATCAGGACATCCAGGGTACTGAAACAGACTCTGGTGGATCATCTCCGTCATTCCTGACATTGTTACTCAGTTATCACGCCGTCACTCAGCCAAAGACTTTACGTGTGCTGAGCGATGACCGAGGCCGCTCAGAGGCGCTGATGAAGTGCAGCTCGCTGTTTCCAGACACATTTGACAAACGGGGAACCTCCACTGTATTCAGACTCCAGAGTGTAAATTCCTGACATCATTCACTCAGCTCAGGGCAGTTCTGTGCAGAGACGTGGTCCAGACTGTAAAACGCAGATGAGCCGCTTGGCAAACTGTGGGACAGATTTGGACGTAGCACTCGATTTGTTTCCAACCATGACAGACCAACTATTATGTTTTTCATTTTGTTGGCAAAGTGCTTCGCTAATTTCTGCACAAGACTCGTCAGAAGGTCTTCATCCAGGACTTTGAAGACTTGCAGATCTTCAGTTAAAGCTGCTCTTTGGGCGTGTCCATCGGCTCAGCTGGTAGAAGCAGCAGCTCAGGTTTGAATCTGACCTGCAGGTCGTTCAGCTCTCCCACATTCCTGTCACTTTCTCCAGGACTCCATCATATTCAGTTTTCAGTTGGTGTTTTATTGAACAGAGACTGCCGATGTTAATGCAGTCCCCCTCCTCAGCAGTGCTGGGCAGTAATGCATTACATCCTCGTGTAACCGTGTGGCTCCAACTACATGCTACATGCAACATGCTAGGTCGATTTTAATATTCAACACAGCTTTATACAATACCTGACACCTTTGGCCTCTGGGGACATGGTATTTCAAGGCTTCTGGTGGAGCCATCAGATATCTGGCAGATGGATGTACTGAGTAAAAGGCCGATTAGCTTTTCTTGGTGAGTTATTGTGTAAAACCATCACAGCTGCCAGAGAAGCCTAAGATTACATGAATCTGTCTTTCATGACCTCAGACTGGAAAAACGTCCAGTTTTTCTGACTTTACAGTTTCTCGTGTTTAATGAGCTGCTGAGATGTTTTAAAAGTTTTATGTGACGTTTAATTGATTCCAATTGAAATAAAAGTTAAGAGGGCATGACTGATCAACATTTCATGAGGCTGCTGCAGAGTCCGCCGTACGTTAAACCAGAGTTCATGGGACCAAAACGAAGTTTGATCAAACAAGCACTGATCCAGTGCTGAAGAGAACTGCTCCCCATGTGTCCTCTGCTGACCATTCGTACCAGGCCTTGGCATCTCCGTTTCCTTTTAGATTTAAGCAGGGTGACTTCATGCAGAACAATTGGATTTTGGAAATCTGGTTGCTATCTGTATTTTTCGATCCCAAGTTTTGTTCCAAATGAAACACACTGGTATTCTCATCTGGCCTGTGTGTAGTTTGACTCACAGGAAGTGAAATTTTAATACTAGACTTAAACTGGTAGGATGGAAACTGTGAAGTTTAACTTCATGAGTTTGTGATATTCTTCAGTCAGTTCCAGTGTATCGGGAAGTTAATCAGGTCATTATTTCCAGAAACAGACGGCATGAAGTGATTGCAGGATCTTTTTCCCCGATCGTTCCTCTATCTGAGGCCTGTCAACAACGCCTCAGACTTTCTGCGCCAGCGCCCATGAGATGTTTCCAGATGTCTGAGGTCAGAGAATCCCACCATCCCAATCATGGCCAGAGGCTGACCCAACATTTCCAGGGGTCTTGACTGTGACACTGGTTTAAACCTAAGCACCCCCCCCCCCAGTTTCCATCACGGCCCTGACGTGTATTCGAGTGTGTTTTAAGGGGAGCGTGGTTTCTGTGTCAAACATCCCAGTGTGACATCACAGCTCAAAGAACCAGCTGCACATTATCGCGTGGAGCCAGGGGCATAATCAGCCACGATGGAATGAGGGAAGTCGTGACTACGGCCCACGCCAACACACAACTACCTCTTGACCCTGTAGCTTGATGTTGCATAGGGACACTCGCTCACAGAGGGAGGAGAGGTTGGAAATCACGGCTACGCTAAGCAAAACAACATGACAACTTAATTATTCATGTATGATGGAAAGATGAGATGACTGTGAAGAACAACTGAACAACATTTAGAGGTTAGTGTCTGCTTGGGCTCACATTATGCCAAACATTTTGCTTGGCTCAGGTCCTGTGACGAACTGCTGCTTGGCCAGGATGTACCCGTCCATCGCCCAGTGTCCACTCGGACTGGCTCTAGCGGCCCCACGACCCTGATAAGAATAACCAGTCCTGTAAATTGGATGGATGCTTTGGCTCAGTGTCTGTAAGAAAATTCCCAAATCACAACATAGAAACTTAATTAAAATGACATCATTATGAGTTTAGGGTTCAGATCCTCAGAGACTCCGAATACTGGATCCTAATGGATCCACTTTGTCCAGACATCGGCATGTTAGTGGCAGTGATTGTAGAAGTATGTTAGCATTGGGGTGCAACCATTAGAGCATCGTCTCTCCCGCTCTTCCATTTGGTCAGACCTCAGCTGTTCTAGTGTTTGTTGGCAAATCATAATGGAAACCCAGTCCAGGTTTAATATTAGAGCCGTGCGTCGCAGCGCGTTCTTCTCCTGAAACAGGAAAGTTTGCACGATGCTTCACAGCTGGTAGCCAAATCAAGTCATCCCATTGAAGTGAATGAGGAGGTGTGTTTGGTATTACTGTTATATACAAAACAATGATGTTATTATTATTATTATTATTACATGCATTATTATTATGCATGAAGCGTAATGTGACTGAATTATATTTTAATATTAATGAGAACACATTGTTCATGCAGTGAAGTGTGTGCTTTATATTGTGACACACTATCCACTCAACATGACTACAGTATTATAAACGTAATTGCAACGTTCCCCAAACCTCCAACAAAGCGTTCAGAGTCTGAACCCAGGACCTCTGACCCCAGCAGCCTCCTCCACACTGAGGCCATCACATAAATGTAATGTTTGGTTCTATCATTACAAACTGTATCTTCATGAGCTGAGAGCTGAACGTTTGTTCAGGGTGAAGGTCGACATGCTAAACTTGCCTCGTGTTGCTTTGAAGTAGTTTAAAGGTATTTATAGTATTTGATCTACTCAATAAGCTGCATGTTTCCGTCCGTAATGCCAGATGACCTTATTTACATGCAGAATGCTCCTCAGTTAATCAAAGTTCAAAGAAGCAGAAGCAGCTGAAGTTTTGTTCACCATCCTTCTGCTTTCCATCCTGTTCAACTTAAACGTAACGCTGGACAAACCAACACACATAGCTGAGAGTTTTCAAGGTCCAAACAACACTGCAGCATAATGATATCCACTATTCGTAGTTGTCTTTCTGCATTTTCTCCACACATTTTGAAATGTGATCTCAGGATCAAGTGGAAAATGAAATCCAAATATGTCTTTATAAATAAGGCCGCTGTTGAAAATCCTTGGCCTGGTTATATTATCCGTTGGCTCTGAAAGCTTTTATAATTGCGAGGCCCTGCGAAGGAAGAACGCCAAACCAACCAACCCCACATGGGAGAGAAAAAACACCAGACAACAACCAGATTTCCTGGCAAGCGCGAAGCCAGAGTTTACCACTGCAATGTGACTGGATATGAGTAGGCCTGGTACACATGGTCAGCAGTTGGAACCCGTCCTTCCTGTGGAGAACGCATGGCAGCCACCGCTGGGACAGAACATGAGGTAGTAATTGTCCCTCTTCAAGAAATGTTTTTCATTCTTTGAATCTCGGTCACAGTTTGTGTGACAGCTGCAGTGAGAATTTCTATTTGACCCAAAGTACCAACTGCAAAACCCAAAAACAACTTACGGCTAAAATTATCTTGGCCTTGAGATTTTCTGGGAGCTCTGATCATTTGCGTTACTGTCATAACAGTGGCAGTTCAACATTATGATTGGCGTCAGATCATGGCCTGCTTCCAGTGTTCATTCAGTCTTGCACAGCGGGGCCTTGCTGTTTCGCTGATCACTGTAATCACGTGTTTGTAGCAGCAGAGATCTTTGGGTGTTAGATAGTTGCTGCTGAGTGCTGACTCCTGGTGACGTGAAGACTCTGGGGTGTTAGAAGTGTCTGTTCAGCCTTGAATTGCTGTGGCATTTTCATCATCCTCTCCTTTATTGACACAAAGCTGCACGTCCCTCTCTCTGTCTTCCCGCTCACTGATGTAGGTAGGTGTGTGTTGGTTAGAGTGAAAAGTGAGATCTTCCTTCTAACAATTCATTGATTTTTGCAGAATCAGGTCATAATCCATGTGTGTTTCTGCTTTTTTATGTTCCCTGGATGCAGATAAATGTTACTCCAACCAGACCATCCCTAAGTGCCTATCCTCGTCCCCGTCCTCCTCAACGGTGGAACCCAACTCCTCGTCCTCCTCATCCTCCATCCTCCCCGTCAGCCAGATGATCGACAAGGTGAAAGATTACTGTTCCACGCGCTCCGACAACTTCTACAAGAACATCATTATGTCTGACAGCTTCGCCAACAGCACCAGGTTCTAGAACTTTCTTCGGCGCTCTTGGAGCAGACTTTCCAAAGCCTTTCCCCGTCCTGTGTTTTTTTGGAACTGTCGTGATTTGTTGTAGATTCTTCTGTTGTTCGTTCGTCCTCCCAGCAGCTTCAGTGACAGAGGAGGCCTCTGCTGCCTCAGTGGGACCTGCCTCCATGTTCTGGAACTGGCCCCAAAGTTATTTAAGGTTTCTCTTTTTGTTTCTGGAACTGACGCCCGACATTCTTAGAACCCTCCGTGTTCTGGAACTGTGACCCTCGACGTTCCAGAACTCTCTGACAGCCTCACAGGAGAGTTCTACAGTACCAAGGGCCATTACCGACACCTGTCCAATGTTCTACACGTTCCAAGGTTCTAGAGCACAGCCTCAGAACCTGGTCTAGAATGTTCACTTTTCTCAAAGCTACCATCAAGAAATCCTAGATACCTTCCCACCATCCTGACCTGCCCGGGGACCTTTGATTTGAATCTCTTGTTTAATGTTAATGTGTGTAATTTTACTGTGTTTCATCGTGTACATTGTTGGCTGTTGTAGGAGCTCCAGTTTTACTGATTTGCAAAAAAAATGCACGATTTCTGTCTATATATTTAATCATCAGAATTCATGAAGAGCTGGTTGTTTTGCTGTGACAGAGTACTAACTAGCAGTTTTCCTCAGTGCCAATGTAGTGTAGAGTCTGAAGTAGGAAATGAAGGAAAAGCTACATGATTTAAATCAGAGCCACCATCTTAATGCACTGTCTTTGCTTTGTATGGAAGCTAATCAGCAAAAATCTGCCTGTTCATGCAGCCTGTGAACAAACTGCTAAACCCAGAGACCGTGTCACCGTCGTCACGGACAAAGCTGTACATTATAATCTGAAGTCCCAGGGTGTCCTGGATAGTTCGGGTGGTCAGAGAACATTGATGCGATTCTACTGTATCATATCAAATTCAAGAATCGGCTGACCGGGCTGCCAGAAGAGGAAATGAAAGGGAGCAGAGGAGGGAGGAAAGGATAAACACAAGGTGGGAAGGAGGAGACGAGGGAAGAAGTAGGCTGTTATGTCTTTTAATACTGTGATGTTTGTTTAAACTGGCTGTGTGTGTGTGTGTGTGGAGCCATGGCCTGTGTAAATACTGATGATTTATCTATTCTATGTGCCTTATTCTGTAGTGTTACGATGTGTCCAGATGCTTGCTTTTGTTCATGCCTTTGCGAGGTCCTGGAAAGGTCACTGGGACTGTACATACAAACCCCAACATGCCCATTTCCCCTTTCACATGGAGAAACAGGTCGCGGTGAAATGAAGGGCAGAAATCATGAGGTGGATGACAAAGAACAGGATAGAAAGGAATGCTTCATCATGTCGAAACGTTATTTGAACATATTTACATTCTATTATAATGTATATTATCACAAAAACAAAGGTGGTGTTCCTGAAATGGAAGCATATTGTCACACATTTATATTGGAAATGTCTGATGTGTCACTTATCGTAGAGAGATGTTACTGTTTGTCGATACTTTTACAGGTAGTAAGATTTACCCGCTTCACTTGACACGTGTTCCTGTGAGCCGCTGTCTGCACGCTGCACGTCACCATGATTTGGAGTTATGAGGGTAAATAATTGTCCCCGAGGAGATTCATCCAGCTCCGTCAGATGCAGGTGTGTTGGAAACTTCCCACGCTCCGTTCTTGCTCAGAATCACAATTATTAATCATCCTTGATCGTTTCTGTGATGATGAGACAAAAAAACTGTGTGGGAATTTCTTTTCACGAGATTAAATAATAAAACCAAACTAATCTCCGCTCCCTGTGCACGTCAGCCAGAGTTTATGGAAACAGGAGGACTGTTCAAGTGAAGAATCTTGTTTGTGTTCAGATTCTATTTTTTTATTCAGCATTTGATAATAGCTTTGTTTTTAAGATAGCAAAAATAACTCTGAGCGTGAATAAATACACTAACCGTGAAGCTGGCAGGGTCGTCTGATTATCAGCTCAGAGGTTTTCCTTGTGGTTTCCAGCCGTGCACATAGTTCAGCAGTGTGACAGTGCCTGTCAACACCAAATACAACCAAGGTGACTGGAAACTCACTTCTGGTGAGATAATAAACAGTTGAAAAACTCAACACCAACTTGTCTTGAGCAGAAACTATTTCAAACATTTTACCATGAAAATAATCGGCATGAACGTGTTGACAGCGCGGTCTGCAGATGATCCTGAGGAATCGCGCTGCTGTCAACTGTTCCACGCCTCATTTATTCACTTATCTTCACACCACAAGTGAAATTCTCTTCATATTAACTGGTGGCAAAGCAGTGCAGACCTGAAAACCTCAGAAAAAAGACTCATTGATAGCAGGAAGAAATGTGTTTTTGTGTTTGAATGAGCCGACCTCACAATGAAACTGAAGCAGTTTGTCGTTTATCAATCCTCCTTTTTGGCCGATCACACTGTAACCCTGATTTACCCTGACTCAGATATCAGTGTCAGGTATTTCCCATCAATTTAAAATAAAATCCAGAGTCATTAAATTTGATTAAACTGCAGAAAGCCATGACAGCCACCAACCAGTCTGTCAACAAGCCTCGAAGCATAAGTGTGCTCAACATCCTGTTTATAAATGATTCCTTTTACAGAAAATTGAAGCCAGAGAAGACGGCGTGCCACGTCGAGAAATGAGTCCAAACTTTATTGATTTGCAGAGCTTCCTGCAGTGAGCAGAAGTCACTCTGTGTGTAGAACATTCAGTCATCAGCAAAGAGTTCACTTATGTTTAGTTGCTGTGTTTGATGTTACTGCTGTGGTTCTGTCAGGGTTCTGTTCAGACTTCATTTGGATGACAAAGTTCTGGTTTGTAAAAATCGCTTGCCATTTGTTGCACTGCCTCATTAAAAGCTTTTAATTTAGCTTGGCTTTGGTATGTGGAATATTTCTCCGGCACTGAGGACTATGTGGTATGGACTTTATGGGTCCAGTGGTTTCCTTGGAATAGAACTCATTTGGTACCAGCTATGTTGTTGATTTCCACAGAACGTCCTGCAAAGAAAAATCTTCATTTAAACGTAAAGTAAAAATTTATTCTTCATTTAATAATTTCTGCAAATTTTCTTCTTGGTATGTTAAGCTGACCTGCTGAACGTCTCACTCGTCATGTTTCCATCAACGTAATTTATTGTATCTATTTATGAAGTATCTTGTTAGAAAAGTTTGAATAAAAATAAACTTCAAACATATATATATATATATATTTAAGAGCCATCAAATGATGTAAATATATATTTAGATGATGTTGTGTTAGATGTTCTGTTGAAACATAAATGATTTCTTCTTAGCTCGTTTCACTTTGCGGTGTACGTTTATTTGTCCTGTGCGGTGTTTCTGCTGTGTCTGGTCGGAGTAGTTCAGTTTAGCCTCTTTCTACTGAGAGCTGAAACTTGGAGCATGAACACAGACGCTTCAGACATGAGGTCTTCACTCGTCAGCTGCTGGCCGACCAGACTTCCACAGTCCGCACGGCGCCAACGGTGTTCAAAACCAAAGCACGACTGTGTGGTGAAGCACACATTGAGGCAGCATGGTCCGCGTTCCTCTTTTCTTTAGCCCGGAGAGGAATGTTTGAATGTTTGAGGCCTCAGAAACAAACCCGCAGAGACCGTGAAAGAAGACATGAAGACACTCCAGTGGCATCGCTCGCTGATTCTGTCAGACTGGCTGGGGTTCAACCCATCGTGGAGAAGATAGCTCCAGGTTATTAAAAACTAAAACTAAATGAAGCACAACAGAAGATTCAGTCCTCTAAGTTCAAATGAAATGTTTCCATTTGAGCTTAAAAAAAAGAGTTTGTTTGCTTCCACTTGTCTATAGAAAGCAAAAAAAATGATGTTTCTTATGATGTAAAGCGACTTTGACTCAACAGAGAGATAATATTTCTGGAGGAATAAAAGAAGAGAGAGCACATGTACTAAAAAGTAAATTTGATCTGTAAATAACAGAAACAGAAAACAGGCATGGGAGGAACCGTCACTGATGAGGTCCAAAAACACAAAATAAAAAGAAGATGACAACTTATCTAAGATCACTGATTAACTGAGTCCAGCAGGTTCAGCTTGTTGATGAGACTTTATCACCTTTAACTCGACTGGACGGGGCTAACTAACTTTAAGAGGTTCCTTAAGTCGCTTCAGGTGGAACCCTGGAATACTTCAGTGAACATTTTAAGGAATACTTCAGCAGAAAACTTTGTGCAACTCATTTTCTTTAAAATAAACTAAAATGTTGAAACGCTGCCTGCACAGCTGGGAGATCATTCCTTCATCGCTGAAACTAACAGGTTCAGATTTTACTGCTGGGTCAGACAAAGATCTGTTAAGTTCAGGATCAGGATCAGGCTCAGGATCAGGTTCAGGATCAGGATCAGGCTCAGGATCAGGATCAGGATCAGGCTCAGGATCAGGATCAGGTTCAGGTTCAGGATCAGGATCAGGCTCAGGCTCAGGATCAGGTTCAGGTTCAGGTTCAGGATCGGGCTCGGGCTCGGGTTCGGGTTCGGGATCGGGCTCGGGATCGGGTTCGGGATCGGGCTCGGGATCGGGATCAGGCTCAGGATCAGGCTCAGGCTCAGGATCAGGCTCAGGCTCAGGCTCAGGATCAGGTTCAGGCTCAGGATCAGGTTCAGGATCAGGCTCAGGCTCAGGCTCAGGATCAGGATCAGGATCAGGATCAGGATCAGGTTCTGAGGTTCAGGCTCAGGCTCAGGCTCAGGCTCAGGATCAGGATCAGGTTCAGGTTCAGGTTCAGGTTCAGGATCAGGATCAGGATCAGGATCAGGTTCAGGCTCAGGATCAGGATCAGGTTCAGGTTCAGGTTCAGGTTCAGGCTCAGGCTCAGGTTCAGGTTCAGGCTCAGGCTCAGGCTCAGGATCAGGCTCAGGCTCAGGCTCAGGCTCAGGCTCAGGCTCAGGCTCAGGATCAGGTTCAGGTTCAGGTTCAGGTTCAGGCTCAGGCTCAGGCTCAGGATCAGGTTCAGGTTCAGGGTCAGGTTCAGGCTCAGGCTCAGGCTCAGGCTCAGGCTCAGGCTCAGGCTCAGGATCAGGCTCAGGCTCAGGTTCAGGTTCAGGTTCAGGCTCAGGCTCAGGTTCAGGTTCAGGATCAGAAAAACATCACGGACCTTTTCCTGCCAGAAGAAGAAGACACGCGAGCTGCTGATGAAGCACTTCCTGTGTCCACACTGTCTGATTCCTTCACTTCTTGAATCGTCTTTGTTTTACTCCTCGTCGTACGTGCAGCTTCAATTAGCTTCAATATTTCTCCAGGAACTTTGAATGACTAATATGATGAAGACTTTTTATTTGTATCAGCATCATGATTCTGATTCTTCTGCACCATTAAAGGCTCAGAAGTCTTCACAGAGGTCACGCTTCATTTTGTTTCACAGTACTTATTTATTTATTAAATTAATAAGTGTTATTATTTTGAATACACACACAGACTGCAGGTTTTTCACAGCCAGAGCAGCTGATAAATGCTGAAACGTCTTCGTGGCTGCAGTGCGTCACGTAACAGGTGCCACTGCTGCCATCGAGGACTTTCGTGTTTTCCACTTGGGAGTGAGACGTCTCATCTTTCTTTAACCGTCCAGGGATTTTGGCTGCAGACGTTTCTTAACAATACATAAAACACTTTTTGCATGATGTGAATTTAAGAGGATTAAAGACTCAAACAGCAGTTCATCTTTTTACACGGTTCCATCAGAGTCTCTGTGGAGCCAATCCTCCATTTGACCTCCCGGACGGAGCCAGTCGCTTCCACGCCATCTCATCTTCGCTTCGTCAGCCAATCACAATACTGGGATTTGTCCGGGAGTGTGTGGTAAAGCATCTAACCCATTAAACACAGAGTGAAGCATGTGAGAAGTCTTGTCACCACATCTGCCAAGAGTCAAAGGACAGAAAACACGAGAGCTTCCACATCATTTATCACAGTGTGCATGCAGATAAGGTGGTTTCATAGACACACATGCAGACTGCACACACACAAAAGCCAGAAATTGCTCTGGTTTCACTGGTTTCACTCTCCTGACTCCTGACATTGATTTGAGTCGTGCTGTATCTGGATGAAGTCTGCGGTCTGGAAGCAGAGGAGCTGATCTGAACCGATGTGAGGGAGGTCAGAGGCTTCTGGAGGATAAAGGAGGATTATCACGGCCGTCCTGAGCTGGATCAAAGCCCATTAAAGCAACGAAACAACACTTCAGTCGCTGCTTCAAGAACCAGATTTAGTCACGCTCTGCCACACGAACACAGCAGGCTGAGCTGACGCTTCACGTTGCACATATCTTCAACAAAAACTTCAGGAGCGATAAATTGAAGAAGCACTTTGACGAAGTGCTCTAATTACAGAAGAGCAGCACACGCTGTTACTTTGTCTTAGTCTGGAAATTAGTTATGACTCAGCAGAGCGTGATGTTTGCCAAACCAGCCAATCTGTCATGATTTCTTCTTCGGGTTCAGGCCCGGTGACAGGCGAGCTGTTACTGCAGATTACTGTGGCTTGGCAGCGATGAATTCCCTCATCGATCATCCCATGAAACCAATCACATAAATGAAACCAATTAACATGATGACTGACAGACGCTGCAGTCTTCACATTTCGTTTCTCAGATTTACGTGTTTCAGATGAGTGAATCTGTGTCTGCCATCACGAAGGAACCAGAACACAGCGCGGGTGTCTAACCTGCACCTTGGCTCATAGTCCTCATTATTTCACTTCTTTCATTCATTCATGTGTTTGAGTCTTCGCGCTCTTTGTCTTTCGCTCACTGACTCCCTGACAGATTGACTTTATGCCGCATGTCTCAGCTTTTCCAGAGTTTCCAAGTTTTCCAAGTATCCCAACTCAATCCGGCCCTGTTTGGACCCGGGTTTAGTTCTGTACTGGACCACAGTCAGTGTTGTGTTTGTGTTCCATCCTTCAGAATAAAAAATCATTTGGTTTCCTTCTGGCTTCTCTAACATGCCTGATTTAACTGCAGGTTGTCTCAGGATGCAGCTGTGATTTTATTTCAGCGTTTCACGAACAAACCTCCGTGTCGACTAATGACAGACGTTCACGTTACATTCCTGCGACTCTCTCGACTGTATCTCAGCCATACTCCTCTGACCTCTGCTCTCCCTCTGCTCCTCCTCTGGTTTCAACATTTCTTCTCTTCCTTTGCTTTTCCCACTCAGGAAACGATCAGCGCTCATGATAAATCTTTGGGATATGAATATACATCCTGTTGTATAATCAAGGCCCTGTTGTACTGTGAATTGAAAGGAAAATTAATGGCATGCTCTCTCAATCCATGACAGGAAATTCTCATTTTCCCTGAAGAGAAGCTGCAAAAGACAAAGTCAAAGGTGAGAGTCAGCTGGAGAGCAGCGACCTGGTCGGTTTCAGTGTCCTGCTCAAGGACACTTCAGTAGGTTTCTACATGCTCACAACAGGTGAGTATCATGGTCGGTGAAAGGGGCTCAGTCTTCAGATCAGTGACGGGGTGAAGTTCAACGCTTCAACAGTTTAAGAACAACGTTGAATGAATTTCTGGATTTCACCGTCTACAATCCAGAATCTCTTTCAAAGATTCAGAAATCTCTGCAGGTGAGTGTCCGTGACCTCCGACCCAGCAGGCAGCAGCATCTACAGCTGAAGTTCAGACTCCACCACGCAGAGAGAGAGGCAGACATCACCAACATACAGAAACGCTGCAGACGTCTCTGGACCTGAACTGATCTGACACAGACTGAGGGAAAGTGGAAAAGTGTGCTGCGGTCTGAGAAAACCACACTTCAGATTGTTTTTGGAAATCCGGATCCTCGGAGATGAATGTAGTTTTTAAGGGTTCCAACTCTTGACAAAGTCAGTGTTTTATTCTCGCTGACACTTGGCTGTTATTCTTTTAACTCTTTGGTTTCATTCAGCTTTCTTCACAGAGACACTTCCTGCAGATATTAAACCAATGCAGACAGAACATCTGACCCAAATTCTTCCCCAGGTACCTTCACTGTCATTCCCTACATGTCCACCAGATGTCCTCAGACTTTTCCACCTGTCCCAGTTACCTGCACACCTGTTCCAGCTTTCACTCGTTAGCCCTGATGCATATAATCAGTCACCTCCACTCGTTCCATGCCGGCGTTAGTGATACTCGGTGTGTTTGCAGCCTGGCACCTGTGCACACCTGCTGTGCACCTTCTGCTGTGTGTCTTCACTTTGTCAGCATATGATGAAGCTCTTCCTGTCTGGGCTGCATTTGACTCTTTTCCTGCCCGTTCAACATTTGTGCCCAGGTCCAAACATTCAGTCAAACGCTGAAGTCCTCAGTCTTTAACCTGTTTGGAGAACGTGGATCTCCTGCGAAGTCTGAACAGTTGAGACAAGAAGAGGCTGCATGTCAGAGGAAACGTACTGCAACAGTGTGTGTGTGTGTGTGTGTGTGTGTGTGTGTGTGTGTGTGTGTGTGTCTGGGCAGCAGAAACCTCATCAGACACTCAAAGGACAGGAGACACCATGGACGTCAGTCCTTCTCGGCCCCAGTAGCTGAAGACTGAGGAAGCTGCTGAGCGGAAGCGGCTGTGGTGAATACCTCAACATATAAATGTAAGTTGTACTTTTATATGTTTTATGTTTTGACACTGATGCCCTGCGAACGACAGAAGTGCTAAAATGTTTTGCTCACATTGAAACTACCATGCCAGGAAGATTCTACATGTATAAATTCTTATTATTTCTGATGCTTACTCATACTTGTGCCAATGTAGAATCCAGCAGATTTTCTCCAGTTCTGTTTGCCTGGAGGGAAAAAAAGAGACGCTGATGAGAAACAGACTCAGTCGACCATCAGCTCAGTGCGACACGTTAAATCTTCTGTTTTGGATTCAGAGTTCAAAACTTCAGCTGCCTATTCGCTTCTCATAAAACAGGGATGAAGGGAGGGAGGAGGGATGAGGCTGACCAAACATCAGACCTCATAAACCTGTATACCGCAGATATATAAAGTGCGGTCGGAAGGAAGGGGAGACGAAGGAGGGAAGGAGGGAGGACAGGGTTACACATCCAGGAGACTTTGTGCTGGAGACAGAACCAGAAGTATAAATCCTGACGTTGAGCTATAATTTTATTTTGGCGGGTTTCCACCTGGTTTCCGGTCCTGTGGAAGCTGTCGGGTTGTGTTCTGATCCTGACCCAGCGTGCAGACTCTCCCGGCTCCGCTGCCCAGACCGAGGCTGTTCTCTGGGGACAGGTCACCGAAGGCGAGACGATTATAGACGATGAGTTTGTGTTGTGAACTAACACACAGTGTGTGTCTGCATTCCAGTTATTGACCAGAGGATTGTAACCACCTGAGACGAGCAGGGACTGATCCGAGGTCTGTTCATGTTAATGATTCAATCTGGTCAGAGCAGAGTGAGGACGCAGGACGTTCATGTGACTTCACTCTCGCCGCGTGGTGGCTCCGATGGTGCAGCTGTGTTTTGGTTTTTAATGTGTTCTTGTTTTTAGGTGCAAACTCTAAAACTTCCATAAATGATGCTTTGATTCAAAAACAAAAAAAATCTGGAGTAAAATGAAACCTTGCTCGTGTGCAGAAGCAGATTTCTCAAACGATGGTAAGTGGTCTGTAATCAGTGCGTCTGAATTCAGGTGATTTAATGCCACAATAAAATATCCACATCTGTGTATGATGCTGATCTATAAATCGTTATGCAACCTGATTTATTAAGACGTGTTAGTTCGGGTTTGTGCTCACTATCAGAGGACTCTGTGTGAAGACTCAGTGCAGAGCTATCCACAGCAGCTGTTTGTGTTTTTACCAGAGGTTAGGAGGCGTTCATCATCTCATGCTCTGGGTCTGCTTTGATTTATTGAAGCGTAGCCACGTTCGACCTCGCTGACGGTGCTAATTACTTTAACGAGTCCGTCCTGTACCTGAAGCCTTTGCAGCGTTTCACATTAAGACCTGAAACGTTCAGCAGTTTCCTTTCTAATGGATCTTAAACGCTGCATCAGACCAACTGGAACAAACTCAATAAGAAACAGCTCTCCGTGACTTAAATCTCAGGACGCTTCACTACGACTGGCAGATCTCAAACGGCCACAGTTTATAAGATGCATAAAGTCTTTCACTGGAAGGACACGTACACGGCATCGTCATTAAAAAGTGGTTCTGATCCGTGCACTGAGGCTGCTCAGCTGGTGGTTGGTTCAGTCTGCTTCCAACTTACAAGCTCACCCTCAAAGTACAGCCAGGAAACCCCGTCAGCTGCAGGCGGCTAACACTCCACCCGAGCCAGCGTTAAAGACTTCCGCTGTGCAGCTCTCACCCTCACCGTCATGAAGTGGATCTGGCTCAGTGCTGACAACAACCTGGCCGTCAGCACCAAGAGGAACAAAGATCAAACAACTGCACACACACTCTGTGAACGGGATCGAGGATGAACGTCCTGGAGGTCCGTCCTGGAGGTCCATCTTGCAGCTGATGTCCCCAGCCCGGTGAGGAGGACGGTGCTTGGTATACAGCTTTCCTTTTGGTTGCACCTTGGTCAGCGGCACCCAAAGCGTATACACCTCGCCTTTGTTGCACGTCCACAGCCAGCATGGAGCCTGATGATGCACAGATCTGATCTCTGCTGTCATGTACCTCACATACTGAGGGACGGGTGGAAGTTCAGGCTTGTGGGTTTAGGTGGGAGCTTGGCATAAGAGGAGTGGAGAGGCCCGTCTGCTCCCAGCCTCAGACTGTAAGATGTGGTGTGTTCTCCAGCAGAGTCCCGCCGGCTCGCTGCAGCAACAACAAAGCTAGAAAACAGGCAGGAGCACTTCCTGTATCGAGGCGAGCTCACTTAAACGCTGAGGGGTGATTATACGAGCCCAGATGGAGCAGGCAACCCGGCCAGACGACCACAATCTGTTTGAACAGCGTGGCGCGTGTTTAGTGTGAATCTGTGTTTCCAATTATTCAGATGAAGAGCTGAGATCTTCATCCAGTACTGAGAACTCCCAGCATTCACCAGCTTCGTCCTCATGATGCACCTTCCTGCCCTGCACGGAAACAAACCTCTGCAGTTGATGTGCAGAGTCCTGATGAAGGCTGAGAGAGAATCATCACGTTTGTTTGGATATGAAAGATTTTGAGTTAATTACACATTTTCTTCTTTCCTTCAAATATCAAACCTCCCACCGCCCTCACCCACAATTCTCTCAGGATTGTTGGTCCGGCCTTTGACTGCTGGACGGTAAATATTCAGTGGATTTGTGGGCAGAATTAGACTGTTTTCATATTTGGACCAATCAGGACATTCTGTTCACTGCAGTTCAAACATGTGTCTGTCTGTCAGCTTCAGGCCGAGCTGCCAGCAGCTTCGTGCTCCACCTCAGAGGAGATTTAATGTTCTGCCTGCAGGTCAGACAAACTAACGTTTCATCCACATTTGATAATTAGCACACAGCATGTCTTTCCTTCATACTGGACAGCTCAGCCTGTGCAGTATGCAGACTTGAACGTGTGACCGTCGTCTTCTATGAGCAGGTTTTGTCTGAAGTCAACCCTAAATTCCAGGTACAACTGCAGCACTGCAAGCATTGACCTCAAAGTTATCAATCAGCACGATAAAATAATTTCCTGATTGTTTTACGGGTCACGTTCACACACAGCACCAGCAGAAACCGTCCACAGCATGACCTGATAAACGTGGAGATGTTTCACTGTATAAAACTGATTTTAAAATTCGTCCTCTGATTCAGCAGCTGTGATGTCAGAAACATCTCATTACATCTGAAGCTGACATCCAATCAGCTTAGTTAGATCTGTGGGTTCAGTTTTGGGTCCTGCGTCCTCACCTTTTGGCTCCATGTCCAGTTTTTTGAACTGGTTGGTTGGGCTGACACAAAGCCGTCATGTAAAGTCAGTCTCAGAGTACAAAGGTGAGTCTTCATCCTCGGGGCGTCACGGGTTAATCTGAGAGCCTTTTAGTTGTTTAATGTCCCTGAAGATGAGTCCACAGCTGCCGTCTTCTCTTATTGTCTCAGGTGGAATCACTTCATGTGACTGTTCGGCAGAAAACGACCCGCAGCTAATGAGAAGTGTTTAATTGCAGGGTTGAACCGCACCGTTTAGCCTCGGTAACACAAGGAGGTAATGATGAGGTAATTAATGGCTGAAAGTTTCCCACTCTCCACCTCCCCCGCTGTGACCCTCCCACCTCACCCTTCCTCACCCCCTCCAGGGAACAATAAGCGAGCTGATCAGTCATTCCTGAGTCCGGAGCGTTGTGCCGTCCTAACAGGGACGACCGAGACGTGGAATTAAAGACAGCAGGGAGAGAGAGCGTTATTATAACTAATGATGGTTTGTGTTCATTACTGAAGCAATCACTTACTCAGCTCGACGACTTCAGCTGTCCAAAGAAATTCAACTTAAAGACCAACAAGTGGAGATATTTGTTCCACAGGATCATTGGTCTGTTCAGCTCGATCTCTGACAAACACACCTGATGGTCCAAACACACCTGTGGTACTGAGCTCACAGTCGGGACAGCCTGGCTAACAAACTTAGCTAGCTCTAGCTAACAGCAGCTACAGTTGGTAGCATTACTGTCATCATAAACTCTGTAAATCACAGAAAGTTGCTCACCTCATCACAGTTGGCGTTGCTCCTGGCATTGCGTTGGCGTTGCTCCTGGCCTTGCTCCTGGCATCGCGTTGGCGTTGCTCCTGGCATCGCGTTGGCGTTGCTCCTGGCGTTGCTCCTGGCATCGTGTTGGCGTTGCTCCTGGCATCGTGTTGGCGTTGCTCCTGGCATCGTGTTGGCGTTGCTCCTGGCATCGTGTTGGCGTTGCTCCTGGCATCGCGTTGGCGTTGCTCCTGGCATCGCGTTGGCGTTGCTCCTGGCATCGCGTTGGCGTTGCTCCTGGCGTTGCTCCTGGCATCGCGTTGGCGTTGCTCCTGGCCTCGCGTTGGCGTTGCTCCTGGCCTCGCGTTGGCGTTGCGGTGGTGATTGACCATCTGTTTGGTGCCTTCAGCTTTCTTTATTTATTCTCGGAAAATCTCCCTCCACGTGGAAGTCAGAGGTCGGCGCTGTCTCACTTATTCAGGCTAACAGTCAACAGTCTGGAAATCAAATGTGTTTGAACTCTTGCTCTCTGGAAGAAATATGTCATAGGACTATTCATCATTACCGCAGTGTGGAGCAGAAATACCATCAGATTGTCTGTTGTATTCAAACCACATTGGAAGGTGGAGTTACACTGACATGTCTAAGCTCATGCTGCAGAGGGATTTCGAAGCACACCTGAGCAGATCTCATTCCCATCGTACAGCTCGTTAAAGGCTGTTTGATGGGCCGTGTGAAGGGCCTGTATTCATGCGAGGTCCGAACACTCGTTTGGGTCAGTTATGGGAACCACGCTCCCTGTCGGGAGGAGACAAACGGCACCGTCCATCCTCCCTGAGCGCCTCCCTCTGCGACTCTGTGATAACAGGGATGGGAGTTATAGTTCCTGCGGCTGCTGGAGAGTTTTGTCATTTCAGCATCAACATGAGTCGTTCTTGGGAATTTGCTTAATGACTGATGCGCTTGTTTTCTTTGGCAGGATGGTCTCATCCATCTTCACAAAGCAGGCCAGACTCTGTCTTCTTCTTCTTCTTCTTCTTCTTCCTGAAGTTTGAGCTTCATTCATTTTTTGCTTTTTCTTTGCTGGCTCCCAGAGCTGTTGACACGGTGCTGGAGGCGTCTTTGTGTTCATTTCAAACTGTGTCTCATTCTTTGTAGAGTTTTTTCTTTTGTCGTGTGTTGCGGTGTCTGGATCCACAAAGCCCAGCCCAGCAGGAAACATTCTGGGTGCAGTGCCCCTGAGGAGAACTCATTCTGGATGCTTGTATCTGCAAGCCAGCCTCTGGGACGTCTCTTTGTCTTTGTAATGAGCCGGTGGAATGACAGCAGAGCTGGAATGTCTTCTGTTCACACAGGAGGGCAATCAGCCAAACCGGCTACATTTTTCTGAATCAGTTCTGGATTGTTCTGTCAATCATCGGTCTCACTAACTAGATACTATTATTATTTAACAGCCTTTCTGTTACTGAGGGATGTGCAGAGGCATTTGGAGGCAGGAGGTGAGGAGGTGACTTTATGAGGAGCTGTAAATGTAATCATTACCCGCTGGCTGTCAGAAGGTGTTTGTTTGTTATTGTGAGGGCAACACGAGTTCTTTATGTGTCATTAACGGAGCAATGTGTCAGATTTAACAGAATTATAGTTCACGAATAATTAAAGACTCAACAATCGAACTCAGTCGTCCACATGTTGTTTCTGAAATGCTAACCACTTAGCTTCAGCTCACAGGAAGTGCCACAAACTGCAGTTCCTCTAACGTCCACCTGAGGCTGGCTGCAGAAGTGAGTCAGTCTCCATAAGTCCCCATGTTAGACAGCAGAAATAAACATGTTTACATCCTGGTACAAAAACAGTTTTGGTCTCTGTAGCTAATTTCCCCGTTCATGACAACTGTACTGAGGGTGAATTTATATACAACTCACCTGTTCACATTATATTAAGGCTTAAAGTTATGCAGGGTTCAGACTTTGATTGACAGGTGGATTCATCCTCTGAGGATCATGAATGATCTATAGAAAATACACAGATGATCTATCCAAATCTTTTTGTTTGAGTGTGGCTCAAAGCCGGATCGTGTCTCGTGGGTTTGATGATGCGTCTTTAGTTTCTGTGGATTCTCAGTCCTGGTCCCCAGGAGCATGTCGGCACGTCGCTCTCTTCATCTCTGCAGCCGTGATGAGTGTATGCATGTGTGTTTTCAGACACATGTTGGTTCTGCTGGTTTGAGTTTGGACTTTGACCCATGCAAACGGCTGCATGCTGCTTTTGGTTGCTCATGTTTGATGCTTGAACTGTTCCAGTGTTATGAATTCCATACATGCTGTTTGGCCTCAGCTCAACATAAATACTCTCTTCTTTCCTGTGTATGTTGGGCTCGCTTTGTTCCATGTGTAAATACTCCTTTACTGCTCCTCCTCATCGCCCTCCCTTTCTCCTCCCGTCCCCTCCTCTCCTCCATTATCTCACCTCCTCCTCCTCCTCCTCTATAATTGCTCTGTATCTCGGGGCGATGGGAGCGCAGCAGCCTGTTGTTTCTTTCTGCTCTCTAATTATCTCTCCCGGAGACCCGATGAGAAGTCAAGCGGCCGACTAAACGACACGCAGACACAAACAAACACTTTAAACTATTTATTTGTGCGTAATGAATGAAAACAAAATGTGAAAATGGGATTTTATGTTTATGTGCCTCGGAGGACCCGTTACAGAAGCTGCATTTCCACTTTTTACAATAAAGACTCCAAGGTTAGAAAATACACTGACCAACAGCAAAGATCGAATGTATCTCGTTAGTTTTAATCAGAAAGGCCGTTATGACCAACGTCCGGCCACAGACAGTTTTCCTCCTGACCTGGAATTTTGTCTTTATTTACAGTAACCACAGCCTTCAGTCACCTAACCATAACCACACGTTAAAGTCTTCACGCAGTCAAACATGTTTGTGTGTTTTGGTCCCGTCTGGACCAACCATGGCAGAAAGTTCTCGTAGAGTCTTTACTGATAAATCAAACCGTTGTTGACGACTAGCTTTCGCCTAACCAGCAGACCAACAAGGAATGAAAGACCCGCTAACAGCCCGGGATCCAAACCCGGCACGTTCGATAGGCTGCTGTGTTGACTGATTCACAGATCAGGGTTTTTATTCTTTCTCTAAACTCAGAGTGTTTACGTTGCTGTAC
Source organism: Nibea coibor (assembly GCA_023373845.1). NCBI lineage: Eukaryota > Metazoa > Chordata > Actinopteri > Sciaenidae > Nibea > Nibea coibor. Next base: position 21,287,123 of record CM041730.1, read on the forward strand.
CTGGACCTTAAGCCTGGTTCTATGACAGATAGCTGCTGGTTAGCTGGTTAGTGTATTTCCAACATTTGGCTGAAAGAACCTGGTTTGTTGGAGAAAGCTTCTCCTCCATTAAGTATAAAAACAAAATGGTGAACCCATGTGCCGTTTGTGCTGAGCCCCTTCCTGTCACGGCGGTGAGACTCACTTCCTCTGCTGCTATTTACGTTTCAGGACACCCATTTGCTCATTTGAGAACATTTCACGAGATCTGGTGGTGCAATTTTGGGGAAACCCAACCAAAAGCCTCCTCCTGGAGCTCCACCATATCTGCCTCCCAGATGTTTGGATTGTCCTCGTTAATGTCTTTATGAATCTGGTTTACCGCAGCGGCCTCTCCTCGGTTAGACTGACACAAAGACAGAGAGGGATTCTGGGCCACGAACAGATGAAAAGACGGACAGAACCAGGGGTCCACCTTTCGTGGTTCTGTCAGAATTCTGCTGTATAGTGTTCTGTTCCAGATGACCTTTGAATGGTCTCTTAAAGCCTGCAGCTCCTCAGCAATGCAGCCCAAAACAAACACTGAGTATTACTGTGCAGTATCTGCCTCAGCAGGAAAGCTGAAAGCCACACACCAAAGTCACGGAGACAGAAGTATGACTGGATTCATGTGACGATTCATTCATATTACACACAACATCAGATCGTAGATTTTTGTTTTAATCACCATTGTTAGCCAGAAATATGAAATGAAGCAGTCTGAAAACTTTAATGAATCTTATATATTTAAAATAAAATACGTCTACGCCTGGTAGTCGAGCGCGGATAGCAGGTTTGATTCTTTAACGCTGGAGCAAAACAAATCCTGATATTTTGCAGGCCGATCCGAAATGGATCAGAACCCAGAACCCAGAAAGTTTACATCACACGGCTGTTTCATTGTTGTCTCTCAGTCTTCAACTCGTCTCATTTCAGGTCAAATAGAGTTCATCAGCAGGATGAAGTCTTTATCTTCGGTTTGGACTCGGGCGTTCTCTTATATATTACATTTTATATTCCTGCCTGTTTCATCAAACTGTGGCAGGATGGTGTCGTCAGGCTGGTCCATGTTCGGGTTTCCCTTCTTAAAGGTGTGTCGTCTCACATATCATCACAGGATGACACCGTTAGATTCAGCTTTGTAATGATACTGTTTATTTATCGCTCCATCATGTCCCAGATCTTCCAAACTATCACATATTTCTATAGTTCACATCAAATCCTATTAAAAACAAATGCTCATTACTTCATTAAAGCTCACATAAGCCACCTGTCCTGCAGTCTGCGCTCTGTCTGGTCTACAGCGATCTGAGAGCTTATGTGTGCATTCCACTTTCAGAGGATTATATCTTCTATACTCCACCTTAAACATTGTTCATTGTCCAGTGATTCACTGTGTTTCCAGCTGTCACCGTTTACATTATGTCACTTTAAGTGCTTCAGTGCATGCATGGTCCTCCAGTCTACATGTCTGTATACTCCAACCACAGCTCGTGGGTCAACCAGAATTTAAATGAGATTTTCTTCCACTGTGTGTGTGTGTGTGTGTGTGTGTGTGAGAGAGCAGCGGAGGACTCTTTATAAGACGACGAGCAAACGGGAAGCAAAAGTTAGAGGTGTTGATCAGTGTGGATGTACCTGAGAGCAGCTGGACCTTCTACAGATGGACACGTTTCCTCTGACGTGTGGCAGAGAGTGAAAACAGAATCAGATCAGAGAGAGACGCTCAGTGAGACCTCAGTGAGACACAGGTCAGCGGCTGTGAGGAGGCTGATTAATGACATTCAAGCTGTGGAGGTGTCTCACTGCAGCTCCAGCCTCCCCCGCGTGTCCTCCTCCTCCTCCTCCTCCTCCTCCTCCTCCTCCTCCTCCTCCCCATCTGTCCTGATTCAGCTCCATACAGCTGTGCTCCCAGCTCCCCGCTCACTCTAACCTCCCTCTGTCTGGAGACCACAGCGCCCTCGGACTCCCTCATGATCCGGGTTCGTTTAGCTCTGCAGCTGGAGGCAGCATTTACCTGACGGGACATTTTTTGGTGTTAGGGACTTTTCTCAAGCGACTGGCAACTTTTCATGAGCTCAGGTGTGACTCGGGACAGTCCGTGCCTGGTGTGAGGTGTGGTGAGGATCTGGGCTGTGTTTAAGTGAAGGAGCTGCTGTGAGGAGTTTTACCTGAAGACTGAGGCGGACGCTGAGGAGCACAGCAGGATGGACTTCTCTTACTTTTTGTTCCTCGCCACGACTCTGACGTTGATCCATCAGCATCAAGGTAAAGTCAGCTTCAGTATTAACAGAAAGGTGTCGCCTCAGCGCGAGGCTCTGCAGCCTGTAAAGGCTGAGCACGTTTCCTCATGTTGGGATCTTTGTGGCTGCTGCAGGTTCAGATATTCATAATCCCCACATGATGAATTCGATCATGTTTCTATCAGCGGCAGGTCACCTCTTCAGTAAAATAAATCCACATCTGCAAGTTGGTTTGGCCCAAAATCAGTGACAGACGCTGAGATGATTCATCTGATCCCAACAAATATCTGATGGATTAGCATGAAACGAGGTTCAGACATTTATGATCATCCCCGGGATGATTTGTGATGATCCTCGCCGACTTTTCATCATCACCAACATTTTAATGTGTGCAGTACTTTGCTTTATCACCTGAACCAGCGACGTTCCGGCCAAGCCCGCGAGTTTCATTTCATTTAGAAAATGTTACAGGAGCCTTGCATGAATCAAAATGGCATGTTTGAGCTGAACTATGAATCTGTGTCGGCTCTGTGACGCTGTTACAACAAGCCTCCGATCGTAAATACAAATAAATACAACTGATACGAGAGTTTAAAGACTCATTATAAAGTTATTTAACCTGAGCTCGTCACCACGTCACGTCACCCACATTCATTATCCAGTGACTCCGCTCATGAAACATGTTTGAATCATTTATGATCAGCCTCAAAGAAGTTTTAAAAGTTGACACTGAGTGACCAAATATTAAAAATAAGAGACAGCAGTGTTTTCTTCAGCTGCTGGTTAGGACACACCTCTGCTTCCCAAGCTGGGACTGACTCTTCCTTTTCAGACTTCACCTGCAGGTCTGCAGCGACAGCCCGGGTCACGATGAGCGGACATGTTGGGAAATGAAGACGCGGCCCTGTGTCTCCTCGAGTCTTGACGCAGGATCGATACACTCACATCTCAAACAGCATTTCAAGTTGCAGAGCAGAAAACAAACACACACTTTCCTCTGCGTTACAACAAACGCGGCGGCATCAGGTCTTATTTAGCTGCATTTTATGCAAATTAGCTGAACTGAGGCTTATTTCCGTCTGACAACTTAATGAATTCATTAAAATTGACAGAATGTTTTGCGTGCCTGGTGGTAATTTGTGTAAATATCCTCATGAGTCTGAGTCGGGCTCATTGAGCAGAGTTCAGGTTTTCATTTACATTCCTTTGACATGATATATAAAGCTGATCAAGATGAGCTGAAAACCTGAAGAGTTTCAGTTTCCTGGAGAAAAACACGCCTGAATTAGATCATCGTACAAAGCACAGTGTCGCCTTGCCGTCACGGTAATGAGCAGCTTTAAGGGACCGTCAGGAGTCCAAACCACGAGCCCAATTTTATAATGACGAGGTCAGCGCGGCGCTCACCTCAGGCGACACTGTGCTTTTTAGCATGAATTACCGTGAGCATGTGTGCATGAGCATGAATTACTCATCACGGAGGTGAAATCCTGACATTTCTGTGCAGCGCTGGGCGTGCTGCAGCGCGGGCAGATGTCACCTCCATCAACAAGAAATATTTATCGAGCAGAGTCCCGGAGGACGTCCGAGGAATCTCCGCTCAGCCCTTTGTCAACATCTTTCCTCTGCGTTCATTTACATTCCCGTCCTCCTCTTCCTCCTCCGTCTCCACGCCGCTCCGTTGGTCTTCGTCTCCGCCGCCTGTTTTCTGTCCATCGTGTGTCACAGCCAGACATCTGAGGCAAATTAGAGGCGGGTTTGCTGCAGAGAACAGAGAGGGAAACAGCAGAGTCTCTCCTCTTCGGACAAATCGAATCTAACAGGCCATATAAGAGCAGGAACGGCTGAGAAATCTGCGAACCTTTAACCAAAGGCCAAACACCTTCACGTTACCCGACATGCAGTGAAGAGTTAGCCTAGCGTCACTTCCACGGCCAAGAGTATAGCATGCCGTTAGCTTAGCATGAGTTACAGGCTGTATTAAAAGGAGCAACAGATGGGGGTTCAATGTAGGTAGCAGGTAGCAGCAGCCTGACAGACCTGCAGTGCTCCTAATGCATCTTCTTGTATCTTCTGACCTTCACCTGCAGCTTCTCGCACAGGTTGCGAGTGAAGCTCATTATGTGGCATAAACATAATAAATCTATCCAATAAGTCTGGCTTGACCTTCGACAGTGAGCCTCTGTGGAGCAGAAATATGTTTTCTTTCGTCTCCTGTCAATCATCTTACAATCACTCAGATTCAAACTCCAACCAGCCGCAGATACCACAGCCCCTGACCCGACCCTAACCCTAACCTCCGTCACTCTGGAGGTTCTCACGCTGCAGCGGGTCCGCTGGTGGTGAACCACCCGCTCGGCTCATGGGAGATTGTTGATGTGTCTTACTCCCTTCAGCCCAGTAAGACTTTTCCAGCCTCTCTGGGGATTCAAATGGAGACGTTCGTGTTTTTAAAAACTCCACGTTAGACTGCGAGTTTACACTGGCGATCACGTCGACCTCAGCACCTTTATTACCTCCCAGGAAACCTGAGTCAGCCGAGCCTGGAACAACACAACGGACTTGAAATGCTGGATCGCGTGTTTAAACTGCAGCTGTGTTTGTTAACACGGTCGCACTCGGTCGACGTGTTTCTACCTGCAGAGCGTTTCCTGCCAATCCAAACAGCCAGCTCGCGGATCAGGCGGCTCATCCGCCTGTATATTGTCAAATGCTGGCGAACCCCACGGAGCCGGACAGACTGTCTCATAACAGGGGCGAGAAATTAAACTTTGGCTTGGCAGCCTCCAAACGCCGCAGGAGTCTGCACTGCGGACAGAGGTTTGAGGTTTTCTGGCCTCTTGCGGTTTCCGGGTTGCAAACTAACAGACATATACGAACATGTCTGTCCGCTGTGAGGCCGCTCGGCTCATGGCCGTCACAGAGGAAACAGCTCTCAGCAGCTGACGTCCCCGTCAGGCTTTGCATGGCTGCCTCGGCACCAACCATCCAAATCAACATGATGAAGCTTGCTGTGAGAGTTGTTGCATAATTCCTCCTCCAGCTTCAGTTTGCTCCACATGTATTTATTTTGTCTTGTTTTGGCACCGTGAACATGAAGCGTGTTTGTCCTGTGCTGTCACCACAATGACATGGATGTTAATGGATCTGTGCCTCGCTGTGTGTCCAGCACTGGGAAACCTGCAGTGATCCTTACAGTGGACAGTGAGTGCCAGTGCCTTTGCAGTGTATGATCGTCTGGCTGGGCTGTTCTCCGGCCTGGAACATGTGCACAGTGAGTTTGAGGTTTGGAGCCGGGTTATGCTATGTGAGAATAATAGCACCTGGCTCATGGCGTGTCATTTTGATGACCACAAACTTTTATTTGAAAAATGTGTGATGTCAGCAAAACAGTCAGATAATGAAGCTCTTAAAACTTTTTACAGACGGCTCCTCTAACAGATTAAAGGAAGCCGAGTTCTGTTTACTTCCCTTCAGTCAGATAGACTGTCATGAATCCTGACAGTAATAATTATTTTAACACATCTAGATTCGAAAAGGTCTGATTTGAAAAACCTTGAGGTTTTCATGATCTCATCCTGCTGGATGATCTGCTCCTATCTGCTCCTCACTGAGGTCCGGCTTCACGTGGAATCTGGGGTGAGGTCCTGTAATCCATTCATCCACAAACTACATGACCCGACTTCCTACAGAATTTCACCGCAGCTCTTTCCAATGAAGCTTAAAGTCTCCATGTGATCGCGTCCTCTCAGTTTGGGATTCAAACCTGCGCTCTCTGCTTGCCTGACCTCCGCTCGGTCAGGTGGCTCTTCCTGCCTCACGCTGTGTTTTCTGTGTGTTTTGGAGGATATGTGATGACCGTGCATGAATAGCGTGACATCTCCGTGCTAAATGGATTCAAGCTCTTCACGCTGGAACAAAACGCCTCAGTTCAGCCAGATTTGCTTTGGCAGGGCGGGAAGCGACCGTGCAAACCCTCTTCTGGAGGTCGTGTTTGCTTTGTGTGTGTTCGTGCTGCGAGACAAACTCCAGATAAAGACCGCGTCCACTTTTCCAACCTGTTTCCAATCTGCAGAATAAAACCTCTTTATTCAGCCTGATTTAATGTCAAATATTGATAACTGGCCGTCTGGAGCTGTTTAAGAAGGCTCACATCTTCTGTTAATATTTTTTAATCCTCCAAATAAAACAATTATCTCGAGCTTCTGGTCACATTCCTGCTTCAACAAACGCCTCGTTCATCAGGACTCGTTATCCAAATACTGGAGTGATTTTAAGTGAAGACTGCTGCGAGGTTTGACCCCGCAGGAAGTCAGGGTCGAGCCCGAAGCTGGTAATTATCAGAATTATCAAGAGATTTAAGCGAGTCAGGATGTGGCGTGTTGTGTTGTGTGTTGCTGTTAAAACTTCAAATGTCTTCTGCACCTTTTCCTGGTAGGAAAACTTCTTCTAGTTATAGTTATAGTTATAGTTATAGTTAGTGCCGGCTCAGGTCATCCCTTAGTTACGCTGCCATCGGACTAGACTGCCGCGGGACCCCCGTACCGTGCCGGTGTTGGTTGAAGATGCTGTCACTCTCTCATTTAATCATTTGTTGTAATTGTACAACATGTTTGTGTTGATTTGTTCTGTACATGTGACAACCATTGCACGTCTGTCCGTCCTGGGAGAGGGATCAGCAGCTAACAGACAGAGCTAACATGAGCTAACAGCAGCTAACAGCCTGAGCTAACAGCAGCTAACAGACTGAGCTAACAGCAGCTAACATGAGCTAACAGACTGAGCTAACAGCAGCTAACAGACTGAGCTAACAGCAGCTAACATGAGCTAACAGACTGAGCTAACAGCAGCTAACAGCCTGAGCTAACAGCAGCTAACAGACTGAGCTAACATGAGCTAACAGCAGCTAACAGACTGAGCTAACATGAGCTAACAGCAGCTAACAAACTGAGCTAACAGCAGCTAACAGACTGAGCTAACATGAGCTAACAGCAGCTAACAAACTGAGCTAACAGCAGCTAACAGACTGAGCTAACATGAGCTAACAGCAGCTAACAAGCTGAGCTAACATGAGCTAACAGCAGCTAACAAACTGAGCTAACATGAGCTAACAGCAGCTAACAGACTGAGCTAACATGAGCTAACAGCAGCTAACAGACTGAGCTAACATGAGCTAACAGCAGCTAACAGACTGAGCTAACATGAGCTAACAGCAGCTCCAGCTGTCAGCAGTTTACTTCACTGTCCATCATAAACTCTGTAAATCTCAGAGAGTTGAGGCGGAGCAGCCGGAGGACATCAGAGGGAAAACCAGGAAACATTTTCTCCATAAAATCTGATCCAGTTTCACCAGAATCAGTGAAATAGTTGGTGTGTGTGACTTAAAGTCACAGTGTGAGTACACTAATGGTCAAAATCCTCCAAGAGCTACAGAAACATTTTAGTTTTTAGTTTTGGCCGGTTAACAAACTAAACTAAACGAGTTATGACAGTTCCCCCGCGGGGACACACCCGCTCTTCACACGGAGTAACGTCACAGCACCGAGGCGATCTGCAGACTTCATGATGGAAACATGGATCAGTAGCGAAGCGCTAACTGTGGTTAGCTCGGGCAGCCGTGTACCGCCTCGGTATGCTAAGTATTCCCGGATACCTGCTGGCTGCGTTCGGTCCGGGCGTGTGCAGTGGGGACACTGGCCACATAAAGAGCGTACTCCTTCACTGATGAAGTCTGTGAGATCCGGTAGAAAGCTGTGAAGGATCCCGTAAGTGAGGCTTGACTCTTGATTTCCCAGGCGTTCTCTGGTCGACATGTGTCCATTGTTTCAGCGCGCTGTGACCTCTCTCTTGGCTTCGTTACCTTTTGGTTGCTTTGTATGTTGGTGATTGAGCAATCGAAGCAGTTACAAGTTTTAATACTGTTGGAAACAAAAGACAAAGACCCAAAGTGTCCACATTGTAGTCTCAGAGTCCTGGGACTCGTATTCCACTGATGTCAGACTGGGAAGGATTGGAACATTTGGAGTGTCTTGGACAAATAACAGCTTCTTTGGAAACTTGAAATATTTGATCTGTGGGATATAGAGAGCAGACCTGTACGTCTACGGTGAGAAGAGCTGTTATTTTATGCCGATGTGTAAATCCCTCTTTAGACGCCCAAACATTCCCCTGAGAGCAGGATCAAAGGCTGTCTGTGGGCTTTATGAGAGAGTGTGTGTGTGTGTGTGTGTGTGTTAATATGGACATGTGTGCATGTAGGCCACAGTGTGTGTGAGTGTGTTCAGGTGTAGAGTTACAGTATCACATGCTGTGGTTGTTGTGCCGTAAACATGGTCAACACTCAAAAACAGGAAAAGTCAAGTCGGCATCACGGAGCCGCAGGTCCAGTTCAGATATGAACACGTCCCAAACAGAGCAGGTCCACACTGCACCTTCATCGTGAGACCAGCAGCTCACAGCACATCCACACCTGAGTAACCAAGTTTAACTCCAGCTCTGCAGAGTGTATGGCAACATAATTCTGGGTCACATGACTGGACCTGCAGTACCAACCTCTCACTTGTGCTTTGCAGCCTCTACCTTCTCTGTTATGAGCCCCACGGCGGAGGAGGGCCCCCTGGTGCAGCTCACCCACACGGCCCACCGGCGTGAGAAACGCTGCTCTTGTGAGAACCAGAAAGACAAGGAGTGTATTTTCTTCTGTCACATCGGCATCGTCTGGGTCAACACGCCGAGGTGAGTGTACCGTCAGTTTGTTTTCACTGTATCGGAGCGCCGCGGCGTTTCTGAGTGATGTTCCAGGTTTAAAATGGGATAATAAAACAAACCCAAGATAAGACGCCGTCAGAGATCTGCCTGAGCGCTCAGGGGCGTGCACGGTGTCCCTGCAGCAGGAGCTGGAATGTTTCGGGGGAGGACGGGAGGCGTTCACACACAGCAGCTCAATTCTACGAAACTTTTCCAGCTTTCCACAGAGGAAAATAAGAGATCACAGGATTTAGAGTTCAACGACCTTCATCTGTATCAAATACATTCCACATCACTGACATTCACTTCTCCACACTCATCATCATGGACCTTCATGGCCGCCGTCTTGTTCTTTCAGACAGTTTGGAGGATCTGTGACTAATACATAGTCTTAAAATAATGATTTTGAGCCAGCTGAAGGATAAACTACAGGAATGTCACCTCACGTTGTTTTCTATGGACGTCGTATTTTTCTCGTCCAGATGTTCATATTTTTAAATGGCCTGCCCTCAAACAGGAACCAGGCGTGAGTCTCCTTTCACAATTGGCAGCAATTAACTTCATTTTAGTTCAGTATGCACAAGCAACGAGGGAGCAGTCAGATGTGGCGGGCAAATAAGAAAGCACCTTTCCTAACGAAGGGTAATTTCTGCCATGTTTCCTTTAGCTGTTTGGAAATAGCCCCTTTTAACCCTTTTAACACGAAGCCACCAAGGCGACCACAAAGAGTCTGAAATGAGTGTGGTCGACCCGGATCTGCCCACAACCACTTACCTCCTGAGAGTCTGCTGCCATGTCTGTGTCTTAAAATGAGAAGGTCTCATGATCATTTCGAAGAAGGTCAAAATGAGGTGGAGAAAAGTCTTCAGACTGACTTTATCTCAGCTGATGGAGCTTCATTTAATTGCTCACCGTATCCGACTTATGGGCGGTTTCAGCAGATTTAACTGCGGAGCTGAACTGTATTTTTCATGCCATGCCGATAAGTCACATTCGAAATTAATTAAGTTGAGAGGGAGAAAAATAGAGGTGTCACCGAAATAGCTTCCAGAGATGAGCCAAAAACAGCTCGTGCAGCGCGGACCCTCTCACTAACTCTCAGATTGTTGGTTTAGTCTAAACATAGCCCTGTGGTAAAATTCAATCTTCCTGCCTTCATCATAAAGACCTTTTAAACAGCACCATCACTAACTTTACCACCAAACCCTGCAGGGCGACAGATCCAGCACATCCTGCTCAAACACCGTCTCCTTCATGTGAACGCGTGCTTCTCCTCTGCTCATGTTCGACTGTTTGATTCTTTTAGTTTGCGCAGCTCTTCCTGAGATCTGTTGACCGGTTCCTTCTTGGAAAGACTTTGAGTGTAAATGTTCAGTCTGAGCTTCACACCTTTCAGATTTGAACTGTAACAATGAAACACTGAACAGTGAAGCATCCAGGAAGGCCGCGATCACCTTCACTGAACCCAAACAAACAGTTTATGTAACATCTGACATTTGGTGGCAGATTTATTGAACGCAACTTCCAGCCAGACGACAAAAGAAGCCAATTATTCCATGTTTTTAACAGGGTTGAACAACTTTCAGTTTTATTTTCCCAGATAACAGTGTGATGAGACGCCGTGTGAGCGGCGGTCAGAGTCAGTCATGTGATCTGCAGCAGATGTCTGACCGCTGACAGTAAGATCAGTTTTGTATTGAGCTGAACTTTGACAGTGATGTACAACTTCCACCTCTGAGCCGGCGGGAGGCAGTGAACACAGCAGCCTACCGAGGTGTCCTTCTTGCTGGGTTTGGCTCCTGACGTCCAGAAACTCCGTCAGAGTCACTCAGACTCATGACGAATACCTGAAGCACTGAAAACATGACCCATGCTTCCCACTGTGGGTCCAGACACTGGAGGAGAGCTGTAGTATGGCACTGAACATCAGCACTTCATCGTGAACGTCCTCCGGGGCTCTCAGGAATCATCCAACATCAATAATCTCGTCTGCTGACCCAGAAGAGACGAGAGAAGTGCCGTAACTCATCCAGCTGCAGCTCGGTAGTTCAGGCCACTTTGATTTATTCATCCGTGCACTGAAGGAGTAACCACAGTAACTACAGGGTGGAGCTCACTGCCCCTGACAAAGAAATGAAGACATGAAAGTGGAAGTGAAGCCAACAGACGGTAACAAAGTGTAGAAAGGAAAATAAATGACGCTGCAGACAGAAGGTGGGACGGTGCTGATGGACGGTGGAGAGCAGAGGAAGGCTGAGGGCCACGAAGTGGAAATGAGAGCCAGATGTTTAAAAAAGAATGAAACTTTTGAATGTTTGATAAAAACGATTCATCACGACTCAAATTTAAAATCAGAAACCTGACGTCACACGTCACACGTGCATTTTTTAAAAGCAGCAAACTCCATTTTATCTGAAACTTGGATGTCGTCCTGGCGAGCCATCTGCTGGCAGCTGTCCCTGCGGTGTAGTTCACCCCACCAACAAGCCATCGGTGGATCGCCTCTAACACTGAGCCAGACGGATCAGCAGCCGGATGAATCACTGCAGTAGTAAAAGACAAAGTGCGGCTGCTGAAAGCTCAGAGAACTTTAACAAACATCAACTCAGGCACTTTTGGACAGGAAGTTATCGTCTGTTAGACTTTCAAAATAAAGCTTGTTCAGAAACATTTCAGATTTTAGCTTGAGCGGCTGCAGTTTGGTTCAGTCAAGGTGCAAAAACAGTCCATGATGTGCTGTCTGTCTGCCTGCCTGCCTGTCTGTCTGCCTGCCTGTCTGTCTGCCTGCCTGTCTGTCTGCCTGCCTGTCTGTCTGTCTGCCTGTCTGTCTGCCTGCCTGCCTGCCTGCCTGTCTGTCTGTCTGCCTGCCTGCCTGTCTGTCTGTCTGCCTGCCTGTCTGTCTGCCTGTCTGTGCTGATGCTGTCCTCTGTTTGATCATATGACGTTATACGTGCTAGCTATGATCCGTCATGATGGGAGAGAAATTCAGGAAACCCACCAATGTAAATGTGTTGTAGATGTTAACGAGGACAATCTGGATGAGGTCTGACTGACTGACACGGCTCTCTCTGTCTTCCAGTCACCTGGTTCCTTATGGATTTGGTTCGGTCCGCCTCAGGAGGGACCTCAGACGCTGCCTCTGCACAAACGCTCAGGACGCCGAGTGTTCGAGTTTCTGCTCCGTCCGGACGCAAACAGAGTGAGGACACACTGAGGTCACATTCAGGACATTACACAGACTCCTGGACTTACTGAACCTTAACCTGACCCAGAAATCAGTTTGTCCCCATTTGGTCAAGCTGACCCCGGTAAACTGGTCTGAGGTCATGTGTCCTCAAATGTAGCTTACGTCAGAAGCACACACACACTCATACTGTCTCTCATTCCTTTGTCGTCCTCAGAGGGGACAATGCAGCCGTGAAGAGGAAGACCGGCAAACAGCTGAGGAGATACAGAGGTGCATTCTGGGAAAAAAGAAGCCGGCACGCACTCAAACAAAAAACCTGAGCGGCGGGAGGAAGAACACAAACGTCCCGTATGCATCCGACTAACACAAATGGACCTTCTGTTTGTCTGTAGTGACTCTTGTACAGCGTTGTGAATGAATATTAGATAGGAGTGCTGAACACTGACCACTCATCTTTATAACATTTGGCTGCCGACACACAGGGAGGGAGTTGAACTCGTGACCTTTCTTTGTCTTACCGGATGATCTCAGCTGATTTGTGGCACTGAGATAAAAAACGTTTCACTCGAGGCTGCTCGACGGCGCCTCGAGGAGAAAAAAGGTGACGCGTCACACAGCTGAAAACCTCACAGCTCCATGAAGCTGCCTTCACAGACGCACCTTCACGTCTGACCACAGTGAGGAACGTTTCCAGAACGTTTCCAAGAATAAAAGATTTAACTTTAACGCGCTGACTCGACTGTTAGGGCCACAAAAACCTGAGATTTAAGATACAGTAATCATCTGGAGTTATTTTGAGCATAAAGTTGTGATATGAAGAAAGAACTTTACTTTATTTTGAAAGTCTGCAGACAGTTTAAAGTGAGTTAAAGAGTTTAACAGGACTCGTCTTCATACGATTCATTCTGGTCGACATCCTGAACAAAACTTGTCCGAGAGCTGATTTGTGTTTTCATCTGCTACTCTTCAGCTGTCACATCTGAGGCTTTTATGACCAAACCAACAGTTGTTACATTTCACTTAATAAACTGAAATAAGTTACCAGACTTTACTTTCCAAATCTCAGGCTGTGATCGTCTACCTGTGATGTGATGTGATGTGAGTGGTTACTGTGCACAAACAGGAAACTACGATGAAGCCTTCACAGAAATGGACCACGGTATGTTTCAGAACCGAGCGTTCTGACCCGCGGGTCACATCTGAGCTGGAGTTTTGAGGTTTTCACATAACGAGCGTCGGTCAGTCGTTTTATTCTCATACATGTTTTGTCTGAATGTGAATCATAATAAATCTGTGTCAGTTTAATGTAACAGAGACGTAGAAATATACAACACAAGTATTTATTTACTGTACAATGAAGTATACTCGCAGTGTGTAATCTATGGAATATAACTAAGCTGACTGACTGACTGCTTCCTCAGCGGTCTGTCACTGGGGGCAGGTAGTGCTGATTGACCTTTGACCTGAGCAGCTGCAGTCATATAACCGTGTGTCTCGTTACAGCTGACATAAACCACAGAAACGCTCGGCTTACGGCATGGTAAAAAAAGGAAGATTTAACTTGATGAAAAGTTTTTTTGACTCTGTTTCTCTGTTTGACACGTGGAGCTTCTTAACGACGTCGTCTTGATGAACCAACTCCTACTCATCACGCCAAATTAGTGCACGGAAACAAGCAAATTACTAAAAAACTGAGTTCAAATTTATTCTGACCTTTATTTCTCCTTTTAAGCTTCACCTGTGCAAACAGAGTCAAAGTACTGAATATAATTCAAACCTCCCTCAGTACTTCCCCCTCATATATTCAGCTCTCCGCCGCCTGTTGACAGAATATCGCCTGATAACGTCACATGATGCCTGACGGATCTCCACGGGGAGGTCAGAGGTCGCAGTGAGCTCATAAAGTTTCAGACGATATTTTTAGGATTTCGTCGTCCTCTGACCAGTCGTGAGCTCCGAGTCTGTCCGTGAAAAATGAACAGGATCGTCGGTCTGACGTGTTTCGGGTTCAGTCGTGGAAAACGATGAACTCAAACAGATTACCTGAGTCCTGAAACACTCGAAGGGTTTTGTTCCAAAAAGAAGCAGTAAAACATCTGAGAGCCGCGTAATTAAAACCACATCATGCTGCTTTTCATCCCACAGAACATTTATGATGATATATTAATATATGTGTATGTGATGACTCATGCTTGTTCTGGACAGGACTCTTTCTTTTTCAGCCACACGCTGATAAACCTCCCTCTGTAACACAGCTTCTGTGAGACGTTCTGAACTCTTTTCAAATGTATCGCATCATATAAGTTGATTATTTATTTTGTTAAAGATTTTTAAACACATTAAAAACAACCCGCTGAGTGACTGTGTGATTTCACTTCACGTGTTGGCTGGGAAGGCGACACAAACTGCAGTGACCTGATGGCCTGATCTTGGACTAACATTAAGAACAGACAAATGAACATGAACTGATAGAAACCAGGAGAAAAAGTCAATCAAACTTTGTGAGTCACCAGCTCAACAAGCCGCGTTCTCTGGGAAGTCGAGTCGCCGTACAGGCGCGTCTGTTCGGGTCATCGCTGGGGCAGATGGGGATTTCCCGACGCGTCCTGTAGAGTTTCTCTTCTGATGTTTGAGTCCTGCTCCACAGCTCCTCCAGAGAAGAGTCTCAGACAAACAAGCTACATGCACATGCAGGTTAGCAGCACCTGAGTAAACATGCTGCACTGAAACCAGAAGAAGGAACGCAGAGCTTCTCTGACCTTTGACCTTTTCACTTCCACTGATCTCCCCCTTTTATTATACAGGTACATTTTGTAGTTAGTTTGTTAGCTGCTGTTAGCTATCATTAGCTCAGTTTGTTAGCTGCTGTTAGCTATCATTAGCTCACTTTGTTAGCTGCTGTTAGCTATCGTTAGCTCAGTTTGTTAGCTGCTGTTAGCTATCGTTAGCTCAGTTTGTTAGCTGCTGTTAGCTATCATTAGCTCAGTTTGTTAGCTGCTGTTAGCTATCGTTAGCTCACTTTGTTAGCTGCTGTTAGCTATCGTTAGCTCAGTTTGTTAGCTGCTGTTAGCTATCGTTAGCTCAGTTTGTTAGCTGCTGTTAGCTATCATTAGCTCAGTTTGTTAGCTGCTGTTAGCTATCATTAGCTCACTTTGTTAGCTGCTGTTAGCTATCGTTAGCTCAGTTTGTTAGCTGCTGTTAGCTATCGTTAGCTCAGTTTGTTAGCTGCTGTTAGCTATCATTAGCTCAGTTTGTTAGCTGCTGTTAGCTATCGTTAGCTCAGTTTGTTAGCTGCTGTTAGCTATCATTAGCTCAGTTTGTTAGCTGGAGGATTGGAGCAGTAAGTAATATTATTGCTAAACAAAGTGCTGCTGTGTCCCTGTGACACCCCTGTATCTGTATCTGTGTCTGTATCTGTGTCTGTATCTGTATCTGTGTCTGTATCTGTATCTGTGTCTGTATCTGTATCTGTATCTGTATATGTCTGTACTATCTGTACCAGAAGCAGGCTGTGAGCAGGACAGGGAGGCCTGGACGGTGAAGAAGACTTAGTATTTCAGTGTTTGATGGCAGCTCATGCTGATGCAGCATCCCGTTACATGAAGAATTCACCTGGTACGGAGAAAGTTTTCCACAAATAGAATAAGAGGAAAACTCTTTGAGTGAGTGAGCTCTGTCCAAAGTGCGGCAAAAATGTTTGAGTACATTTTTCATCCCGACGTTTTGAGGAGAGATTTTCAGGATATTTTTGGACTTTGGACGTGGTCCTGGACTCGTCAGACTAACGTGACTCGTGAGCATGTTTGTTTCATTTCTTTAGCTGAAACATGCAGACGACTCTGCGAGCTGATCAGGAGCTCAATCATTCATCTATTTTGATAAGTGATTAATAATTTTTTCGTCTCAGCGTTCCTCACTTCTCTTTAGAGCTGGAGCCTGAAGAAGTTGTGACAGTATTTTCTCTTTCTGACATCTAATTGAGGAAATAATCAGAATATTCATTAATAATGAAATGATTAATGTCTTGTAGACTAACAGTTTGCTCAGGACCTGGTTTTCAAACATTTAGTCTTGAGGATCCAGAATGAGTAGATTGTACATTATATAATGCTGGAATGTGAATAAGCAGATAAAGTCTGCAGAATGTGGGAAAACTGAAGAAGCCAGATATTTGTGGTTTCATGACTCTCCAGCAGCTCAGACTGACTCACTTCAGCATCGGTGCATGAAGCAGTGACTCAGCAGGTGATGGTTTCACTGTCGTTGGACTAATAATAATAATCGTGTTGGCTCCACAGGCACCAAACAAGAAGCAAGCGGTGTCTGAATGAGCCACAGAGTATCCCGATGTTTAAAAAGAAAAAAACACACACATCTGTTTGTGCTGAAATTTGAAATGCTAACTTCAAATGTGAGCGTGCCTCGTTCTGCCAGCTCTAAATCTGCTCCAGGTTCACAAGATGGAACGAATTTGTAGACAGTCAAGAAGAAGCTTGGTGTCACTTCAAGAAAAAAAGCATCTCCTGGAACAACATGTTCGTTCAAATCAAGAAAACTGATCGTGGAGACAACGCAAATCTTAAGTGATCAGCACATAGAGGCTGCAGCTGCTCTGAGATTTTAGAAGTGATCTATATGAGCACATTCTGACCTCTTATGAAAGGATGAAGATCTGATGTTTTGGCGACGAAGGCTCAAATAATCCAGAATTTGTCGGAGTTTCAGTCAGCGAGTTCCTTTTCAGTCAGCAACTCACAAGATTCAGAGATTCTTTAAGGGAGTCTGTCACAAACATGCTGCTCGTCTCAGCAAACGTGTCAGTGAACGTGTCAATGGAAATCAGACAGTTTCATGTGTTCTTACACGACAGCAAAAAGAAGTGACACAACCTGCAGTTCCTCTAACGTCCACCTGAGGCTGGCTGCAGAAGTGAGTCAGTCTCCATAAGTCCCCATGTTAGACAGCAGAAATAAACATGTTTACAGCCTGGTACAAAAACAGTTTTGGTCTCTGTAGCTAATTTCCCCGTCCATGACAACTGTACTGAGGGTGAATTTATATACAACTCACCTGTTCACATTATATTAAGGCTTAAAGTTATGCAGGGTTCAGACTTTGATTGACAGGTGGGCGTGAAAATGATGTGGAGCAGCAGCACAACAATGAACTGTCTTTTTCAAGTTGTAGTTACTGTATTTCAGGAGGAAAGTCTGTGTTTACACTTTGAACTGCATGAAGTGATTTCTAATAATGTTTAAGAGCTCGAGTATCAAAATCAAAACCAAATAAGATAAAGAAATAGAATTTCTTAATTTTAAATAATGACATGAAGAAAATATAAGAATAAAATCTAAATATATTTACAGTATTTATATAATTCTAAGTGTGAAAGTGTCACTGTGTGAAAAAACATGAACATACTAAAAAGACATTTATTATTAGGTCACGACCGCCTTACTCTGCCATAACAGATCTTATTTTCAGGCGATGCTGCTCGAATGAACGCAGCTCTAAATGTGTATTTTCTGTGAATGTGAGTGAGTGAGTCTTCGTGTGCAGAGCTGAGCTCCAGCTGCGATGGAGGAGGTGAAGCTCTCTGCTGGAGCTGATCGGATCGTTTTTACAGCAGCGCCACCTGGTGGAAACTCTGCATGACAGCAGATGAGAGACGAGTCAGACGTGTTGAAATCAGACGACAGCTGATGATCCCATCAGTCAGATGTTTAATCATAAGACTGGTCCAGCTGTAGAGAGGACCATTTCAAACATGTTGAATCAAATCAAGCTTTATCTCACTGACTTATAGATTTATAACAGTAATGAGTTCACACCCTAAAAAACATCTTAGAGGTCATTTTAAAGACCTTTTTCATGTTGTTCACGTGCTCATGTGGCTTCTGACATATCAGCAGAAAGTCAGTTTGAAAATGTATTTTTGTGTTTCAGCCTTCAAGTTGCATTTCATTTTGTCATGTATCGTCAGTGAAAAAGATAAAAGAATAATTTATTATTCAGACACACTTAAAGGTGCAAAGGCTCCTCTAAGTGTCTGACTGTCACCTGATCCACACCTCGCCATAGTTCCAGATCCTGACACAAAACGACTGCTTATTAATGTATTTAAATACTGTTGTATTTACAGTGTCATGAACCGGTATCTGTGTGACATTCATTCATTTTGTATCAAAGAAACATCATGTGTAAATCAATATTTGTTGTGATTTCGTGTCTCTGAGTGTATTCAGACTTTAATAAGACAGTCTAATAAAGTTTCTTTTCAGAAGAACAGTGTTTAAAATGTTCTTTGATATCTTCAGATCTTAACGAGACGACAGGTGGCAACACGTATGGAGCTCTTGGAAATTTTGGAGAATGTGAATGAAAGGAAAAACATTAAAGTTGTACCTGCAGAAGAAGGAGCTGTTAGAAGGCACCTGTTCCAAAGAGTCGCCTGGAGAAGGCGACAGGGTCGACAGGTGGATCGGATGGTGGAGATCTACAGTACAAACAAAGTATCTTTGCTCTAAATGTCCTCCAGGTTCTGACAGGAAAGAAATGTAATGTTTTTTGTGGGTTACTGTTATAATTACTGATACATTAATGAATTAATGATACATTTCAGTAATTATTTAATGGTGTATCTATGTATTTAATTAATTTTGGCGCCTTTAGTCTTCCGTACTTTTATAAACGTCTTGTAACCAGGTCACGTGAACACTGAAATTTGGCGCCTTTTCTTCCCATTGTTGTACTTCCGGGTCACGAAGATCATCTACTTCCGGTGTGACAAACTTCCCTGACATAAACAAACGGCACGCTCCGTCTCTCTCGTGCTGGTTCCAAACAATAACGGGGTCCAAACGGGGGTTCGGGGGTTCCGTTAAGGCCGGTCGCTTCGGTTCCGGGCGGGGGAGGCGCCGTTAGCATGGTGAAGTGTGTCGTCTCCGGGTGTCCGAACCGAACGGCGAACAATAACCGGGCAGTCTACAGCCGAACACCGAAGAGGTTCTTCAGCTTCCCCGATGACCCGGCTCGAGTCAAGGTACGGAACCGAACCGGGGATAAGACGCGGATACCGGGCTAATATCGGGCTGACACCGAGCTGTTACCGGGCTATCCGTAGGTCTTTAGCTGGTGTTACAGTTTAACGAGTGACCGTGTTAACTGGTGACCACACGAGTCCTCTCTGGTTTAACGGTCATTCTTCGCGGTGACAGTGACGTAGCTTCCTGTTTTAACGGCTGCTGTAACCACGACAACCACAGCGGCATCGGCTGACGGTCTCCAGGCAACACGGTCGCTCTAAAGTTTTGAAATAAGAGCTGCAGCGTCATCATGACCGATGACACGTTTCCATGTCCAGGTGTGGCTGGCGGCTCTGAGGGAGACCGACAAGCAGGACTCCACGGAGCAGCACGTGATCTGTGAAGACCACTTCCTGCCGGAGGACGTCTCAGCCAACGGGGTCAACGGCGATGCCATTCCCATCATGCCCCCTTTCTTGGACGGGCCGCTGGGCCTGACCAGTCCCTGGGGAGCTGAGTCCTCTGAAGAGGAGGAGGAGGAGGAGGAGCAGTGGACCACTGGAGGCTGCGAGGAGCAAGAGGAGGATGAGGAGCGAGATGATGCTCCTCCTGCACCGGATCCAGCACAGCAGGTCTGGACCGTTCTTCAAACGTTGTTTTATATCATCAGCTGTATGTCCGGATCACAGATCAGTCTGCAACAGTGACACTTGAAGAGGTCATCGGGTCCATCAGGGCCTCAGGTTGTTGGGTCTTCAGGTCTTCAGGTACTAGTCCCATCAGGTCCATAGGTCTTCAGGTCTTCAGGTACTAGTCCCATCAGGTCCATAGGTCTTCAGGTCTTCAGGTACTAGTCCCATCAGGTCCATAGGTCTTCAGGTCTTCAGGTACTAGTCCCATCAGGTCCATAGGTCTTCAGGTCTTCAGGTACTAGTCCCATCAGGTCCATAGGTCTTCAGGTCTTCAGGTACTAGTCCCATCAGGTCCATAGGTCTCCGTGGTCCATCCACACAGCACTGTCTTTTTTTTATCTGTAGACATAAATGAAAATAATGTCCAATAATCAGAAAATGATGATGATGAATGGTGAAGATCGTTTTGTCTCTCTGTACATGTCGGTTTGTATAAGTTAGTAAACCACAGCAGGTCTGATTTGCTCTGATCTCCAGGATCCAGGTGGAGGTTTGGAAGATCCTGGAGAGGCTGAGAAGACCAGGTAACGTTTGAACGTTTCTGTTTAACTTCATGGATCGTTGTGGGACACGTTGATGTTTGAGCAGAACTCATGAACTCATCAGAAGTGTTTTTGTTTCAGTGCTGCTCAGCGACAGAGGAAACACTCGATCCACTCACACGTCACCAGACAAGGTGGGAGACTTTGAAATGACACTACTCATCCACGAAGACGTGGACTCATGCGTCTTCATCTCGATCTGTGCTCTTTGTGTCCAGACCTGTCTCTGGGGCTGCTGACTCAGCGTTTCCTGGAGCTGCTGCTGGCGGCGCCGGACGGCTCCGTGGACCTCAGGCAGGTCGCCTCGACCCTGGAGACCCGCAGACAGCGCGTGTACGACATCACCAACATCTTGAACGGAATCAACTTGATCCAGAAAGAGTCGAGCAACAGGATCAAATGGATGTGAGTCTTTAACAGGTTCTGTGGACCCTGTTCACCAGCTAATATCACTGACTAGTCCAGCAGCAGTCAGCCCAGCTCGGCGTCTGTCTTTCAGCCTTTTATTTCACCAAGCTCTCACCAACCACTAAAAGTCAGTCCCAGATTTACTCTTGTCCGGCGGCTTCTTGCTCGCTCGCTCTCTCCTTTTCTCTTCTTAGCTTCCTCCGTCAGCGTCCTCTTCACTCTCTGCTCCTCTGCCATCATGTCCATAGAAGCTGCTGACTGCTGGGCCAGGAAACATTTTCTCCATAAAATCTGATCCAGTTTCACCAGAATCAGTGAAATAGTTGGTGTGTGTGACTTAGTGCCGTAAAGCGTTACGTACTTCTCCCGACCCGGAGCCCAAAGTTACATAGTGTGAGAACAGACGTACGACTGACAGAGACACCGTTCACCTGATCACAGGTCACCTGATCACAGGTCAGTGGATCAACAAAAAATGTTGCTTTAATCATAAACTGTAATCTGTCTTCAGAGGAAAGTGTCCGGTCTCCAGTTTTCTGGGGAAGAACCAACAGAAGTCCCAGAGAGAGTTGGAGAACCTGAAGCTGGTGGAGGACACGCTGGACGGCCTCATCAAAAGCTGCGCCCAGCAGCTCTTCGACATGACCGACGACGTAGAAAGCTCCGCATATCCTTTTTCACAGAGGTCAGAGGTCAGCAGCTGGACCACAGCTGGTGCGGTGTAACCCGTTTAATACAGTGGACTACGTAAAGAAGAGAGGGATGTCATGATGACGGGTCAGGTCGTTGTTGTCTGTGTCTGTCAGGAGAACAATGCGAGCCTCACCATCCGGATCTACAGAGGGACCAGAACTCTGTGGTCACTGGGCCGGTTCTGCTGCACTCTTGATGTAACACATGTCTCCTTAACTGTGAACTGTGATTTGGAGTCATCTGAATTTAAGGTTGATAAACTTCATTCAAATTCTAAAGATGCTCCTGAGATGAATTTAAACCCAAGAGGCCAAACTGTTTATTGTTGTGTATCGACCTGTGTTGGTGCCTCATGGTCCCACTGTCCATGGATACATTAAACACACCATAATAATTCAGTTTTCTGACTCTGCTGGATTCTGGACTGTTTGTCTTTAACCTTTCCTCACGTCGGCCTACGTGACGCACGAGGACGTCAGCCGGCTCCGAGTCTTCCAGGAGCAGACGGTGATCGTGGTCAAAGCTCCGGAGGAAACGAAGCTGGAGATTCCTGCACCGAGGGAGGTAAACTCACTTCAACGGACAGTTTGAGTTATTTGTGGTCGAATGAGGTACTGATCCAGAGTCATTCAAGAAGCAGGCAGGAGGACCAACATGAAGCTAACTGCTGTACTGCTGCGTGTGTGTAGGACGTCATCCAGATCCACCTGAAGGCGGGCCGGGCTCCCATCATGGTGGTGACCTGTGAGGTGGGCTCAGGAGACGGCGTGACCTCCGACCCCGGACAGAAAAGCAGCTTCTTTTCATCACTGGACGAGAGTCGGATCAGGACGACAGCGCTGCACACAGGTGACCCAAACACCTGCATCGTCACGTTTACAGGGACAGTGACGCAGTGATTCAGCCTGTAAAATGAATTGTGGACAACAGAAGTGTGTTTGACACCGTGTGTTCAAAACGATATGACCGCCATTCATTTTAAATCTGAGTTATTAAACACAAAAAACAGAAGGATGCCGTGTGACGGTCACAAAGAGAGAAAATCAGTTGATTTCTTTACTTTTCCTTTTTTCCCTCACAGTTCAGGGTAACTGAAACCAGAGCTGGTTCAGTTCTACCGGGTCTGCTGCACAGAGACTTGACGTGCTCTGATCTCTTCTTTGTTTCCTCTCACCGCTGCAGGAGCGTCTTCAGCTGCACAGAGTGTGTGACCACCGGCCACCAGGAGGCGCCAGCCGCTCCTCAGTTCAGAACCCGCCAATCAGAGCGGCCGCAGGTACCAGCAGGTCCTGCACCTGACCAGAACATTCTCCTGACACATTTCAATCATGACTCAGCTTATTTCTGCTTGAAGAACGCCGAGATCATCGTTACAAACTAGTTAAAGAGTTTTAAAAGACAATTCTGGGACGTTTTCTTGTGCAGCAGTGAAATCATGAAACCAGTGGAGGGTGAGGATGAGGAGTGACGATGAAGCACAGCCTGTGTCATGGTCATGTGATCATGACTGAACTGTCAGATCTTTACTTTTTCTCTTTTCTTTGTGTTTTGGGTAAAAATGTTGGGATCAATAAAAAAATGACACTGCTGCTGGTTTGATTTCTCTGACAGCCTGCAGACCACGTCTGGTTTCATTGGATGATTCTGACTCGTCATTAATGTGAACTGTTGCTGTTGTTGAGGTGAAGCTCATTGTGAATAAGTAAATGGACAGTTGGCTTCGTAGACTGGTATGAGATTGAACGTCTGCGGTCTGAAGCTGACTCCAGATCCCAGTGCAACAAGTGGACATCAGTCCTAGAGTAAATACCTGCAGAAACCCTGAGAGTGTGCACACTTCGACATCATGCTCCGACAGAACAGTGTTTATTTCAAGTTGGCGTCTCAGGTTTTGGTTTTCTTCCTCTGTTTGGAGTTGGATTACTTACTGACAAACTCTGGACTTTGCTCTTCCACATCCAGATTTGTCCTGAAGCCGCTTGTTCTCCAGCTCAAGCTGAGCAGTGGACTGCTCGTCCTGGTTAACCTCCGTGTCCTCGAGGTTGGACGTTTTGATTTGTGTCACAGGTCGCTGCTTGTTGTCTGTTCCTGACTTCGTCATCCAGCATTTTCTCCGTCATGTCATTGTCCTTGGAGAGTTTCTGCTCCCTCTCTGGCTCTCAGCGTTTCCTCAGCACACGTCTTTCTCTTTCTGCAGCTCCGTCTTAAGTTGATCAGTGGGGGACACGCTGATTGGCTTGAGTGCTCAGTCAGTGTGTCAGGGACTTCAGGTTCAGCTTTAGGAGGTCCCAGAGTCTCAGTCCACATCTTTCTTTGTGGAGGTCTCAACCTGCCCGGAGGTGCCAGCAGGAGGCAGCAGAGGCCTGAACGTCTGTTCGGACGCAGCAGCAGACGGTTCAACAGTCTGAGTAATGAAGAATAATGATGATGATGATTGTTAATGATTCACTTCATGATGGCTCAAAGTAAAAGTACAAAAAGTACTTCGAGGAGCAACAAACAGTCAGACTCAGTCTTAAAGAGTTTTTTCAGTCTTTAGATGGTTTCAATGTGAAATGTCAAATCAAAAGCTGAATTTTGTTTTGGCAGCAGCAGAGTTGTGAAGTCAAACGATGTGTTCATGTGTTGTTACTCTGCTGCACTGAGGTGTGGTTTGGTGAAGCAGATCCTCCTCCTCCTGGTCCTGGTCCAGATGAACCACTCCGCCCTCCTTGCCGTCAGGACGGGGAACACGAGACTCAAACGCACAGACTTTAATGTGACAAGTGAATGCAGCAACGGAGGAAAACCCACCTGAAGACGAGGAGCGAGTTCAACGTCTGCAGGTGAGTCTGTTTCCTGTTTCCTCTGAACTGAAGTGAACGGACTCATGAGCAGGACAGGAAAGGCAGCGTGTTGCCTTCACTGTCCCAGCAAACACCATTCATTCCAGATGTGACTGAGGTGGTTTATCAGGTCTGTGCGGGTCAGTGCTGACATGTTGAAGTTCAGGACTCGCTTGTGCAGAGACTCGAGCCTCGTTGTTTCTGAAGCTCGTTATGTAACAGTGACGTTTCCTGTTTGGACACGTGAGCGTTAAATCACAGACGAGGTGTGAGAGCTCAAACTTTACTGAAATCACCACAATGATCAGGATAAAACGGGCTGCAGAACAATGATCACGATGTTCCGAAGGATCGATCATCTGTCAGCTGATCATGGTGAGACTTCAGCGATCAATGAGAGGAATGGATCAGCGATCAGGGCGCCATGTGGGAGAGCAGAGATCCTCTGTCATCCTCTTTGTTCGCTGCTGGCTCTGCAGATGTCGCCTCGCAGTTAAACAGCATGTTAATGAACACTGAGTGGAGCTCATTAGTGTCTGCTGGGAGCTAATGAGACTCAGTTTACACCCTCACATCAGACCTGTCACACAGGATTCTGGGAGTTTTATGTGTAACCGCCGTTAAAGGAAATAACTTTGTTTCTCTGATTATGTGGGGTCGTAGAGGCTGGCTTCATTCCAGGCTGACGGGAGCAGTCCGATGGTCACAGCCCGTGACGGAGGGTTACGTTTCTCCAGAACTTCTCTGCCCTTTGCTGCATTTGTCTGTATGGTATATTCATACATACATTCTGACCTGTGGACCACACACAGCTTCACATTCACACACTGACGTCACTGCGATCTGCAGAAACCTGGGGTTGAGCGTGATCTTCACCGACAGTTTGATCGGACTTGCCGGGTACTGAACCAGCGACCCGCTGATAGTTTTTCTAGTGGTAGAAGAAGAAGAAGGGCGTCTGTGTTTGGCTGGAATGCATGTTGGATTTTCTACCTAATTAACTTCCACTTTTGTCGCGCATGGCCGCCGCTCTCTGCGCGATGGGAGAAGGCGATAGGCTCGGTGCCGCGTTCGGCCTGTGAGCCGTCTGATCCAACAAACCAAGAGGCTTTGTTTGAGCCCGAGGCCGAGCTGATAGGATCTGACTCAGCAGAGCTGAACTCAATTACAGCTCAAAGCCCAGCAGCTTCTGGCTAATAAAACTAATTGGATCTCATTTTCAGCACCAGGAGGTCAAACTGACCCTTCAAAATTATTTTTACACTCAAATGAAGAAGAGAATGAATTTGTCAGATCAACAGCAGAGCATTCTGGGTACTTCACCTCCCACCTTGAAAACTTGATTTTTGTTGACCTGCAGCTCCGGCAGTCCAAAACGCTAACATGCGCTAACAGCAGCTAACAAACTGAGCTAACAGCAGCTAACAGCAGCTACAGCAAACCCAGGATTCGATTTCAGAGCATACAAACGTCATTTCTAGGAGACGTGGTCGATTAATCTGATATGTTGAGGTAAATTATTGGAGTTCTGTTATAAGCTGCCGTGTTTCTGTGTGAAGCTGTCGGGACTCGGTTTGACTCTGCAGCCTGAGGTCGGACTCCCGTGCAGGTGAATTAAAGCCTCTTTGAGCTCCACGGTCCTGAACGTCAACACAGGAAGTGGATGGAGCTGTGGAGTAGCATACCTGAACCCAAATTTAACAAGGCCAACACTGTTCTTGGCAAAAAACTCCACCGTTTCTTTTTTTTCCCACTCTGTGGTTTGGACGGGTTGTTGTGGAATCAGCTGGGCCTCAGGCAGAACTCAGTTAACTCCACACGCCTCCAACATGTGAAGATGTAGGTTTGTTGCAGCAGAGGGACAATGATGAGAGATGTTTCCAGTTCTGTCATTCAGCAGAAGAAATAAATGAAGCAGTCACTGATTCACCCGGCTGTGGTTACTCAGAGGCCGAGGGAAACTGTAAATGTGCAGCTCACCATGATGAGGTCTGCCCGGTGCCTGCAGCTGTAATTTCAGCAGTCATCTGTCCACAGGACTGAAGGCTTTGGTTAGCATGTGAGGGGTGAGGGGGGTGAGGAGGGTGAGGGGGGTGAGGGGCATTCTGCAGACGTTGGTGGAAAAAGCTCAACATGACCATGAAATGTACTGGGAACCACAGCGGCCATTATGGTGCATTTGATTACTGGAAGAACAGACGATACGACACAACAAGAAGTCAGTTTGTTTTACTGGAGCCGGGTCTGCACAGGACCTGCATCTAAGAGACTGCTGCAAACTGGTCCAACTATGTGGACTGGTTTTGGTGTCTGTGGACTGGTTTTGGTGTCTGTGGACTGGTTTTGGTGTCTGTGGACTGATGTGTATCAGCTCTACTGTCGCAGGGTTACATGGCCCTGCTGCTGTTCTCAGAGCAGCTTCCACAAACCAACCAGGATCAGTGTTTTCCTCAACAGCTGCTTCCAATTACTCACATAATACTCTCTCTCTCTTTTCCCACATCATAACAAACCCCCTCGCTCGCCCGCCCCGTCCAGTCATACAAGTGAGTTTGTGGCATGTCGTCATTAATGTGAGTTAAAGAAAAGACACATTGATCCTCGTCAGATCTGCAGTGTCTCTGCTGGGTCCGTCTCCCCTTCTGTCTGCAGAGGTCTGACTTTCATAAAAAGCCGCTCTTCCTCTCCTGAAGTGGATTTGTTCAGATTGGAAAACATATCCAGTTTTCCTGTTTCCCATGTCCCGGGCATCTTTTCCAGCCCGTCCGTCTGCTTCCATCCCTCCCTCCAGCTCCGAGTCCTCGGGGGAAAATCTCCTGATCTGTTGAGGTTTTTTTCCGTTGCATTAGTGCAGTTTGTTGTCGTCGTGTTGGCTCCGTTCGAAGAGTTTTTCCGTGGTTGCTCAGTGGGTTTTGGTAACGGTACACTTGAAGCTTGACTGGTGAAGCTCCCAGACGTATCTGGCTCTGGTTCACCAAACAGCTCTGCAGTGGAAAAACTAAAAGATGCTGATGCTGAGATGTCAGCGTTGCTCTGTTTCCATGAGCAAGATTACAACAGCAGAAATATTTAAGGACCCCAACTCAACAAGACTGTGACAACCAGTCTGTTCAGTCCTGACAGAACCACAGGTTTGGACCATCTGGAGTCCAGTTGTGGACTGGTTTTGGTGGTTGTGGACTGGTTTTGGTGGTTGTGGACTGGTTTTGGTGGCTGTGGACTGGTTTTGGTGTGTTGGTGGACTGGTTTTGGTGGCTGTGGACTGGTTTTGGTGTGTTGGTGGACTGGTTTTGGTGGCTGTGGACTGGTTTCATGAGACCTTTGATTTGTTTTCTGACATGTCCATCAGTCTTCCCGCCTTGTTGAGTTCGCTGCGTCTTGTCTTTCGTCCTCTCTCTGTCCTCGGTGTCTTCCAGCTCCCTGTGCTTTCTCTCTTGTGTAAGACAGCGTGCACATTAAACAGCCTTCACGTTTCCATAGAAACACAGTGGCATGTAAAAACCTGATGGAGATCCAGGTGTGACTTTGTTTCACATGTGGAAACTTCCTGGACTTCCTGTTGGGAACACAAAGCTCTGAGCTCGTCGTGTCTGCACAGTGACAGCAGGACAGGAAGTGTGTGACGGGATGTTTGACCCTTCAGAGGTGTTTCCATCAGTGGCAGCTCAGAGGAAGTGTGTGTGTGTGTGTGTGTGTGTTGACGTCATGTTGTTTACAACCACGGTGGGAAATTCCTGCAGCAGCAGATGTTGCAGCAGTTTGTTTGGCTGAAGCCGACGTGCTACAGCAAAGACGACGACTTTCATCATTTCATCACTCAGACTTTCTAGTTCCTGGTTTTAATGTGGCAGCCATCTTCAAAATTCAAATTCATTTAACTGATTCACAGCGAGAGGACATGAACATCAGACACATCCTCAGGCTGTGCTCTGCTTCAAACATCTGCACCATCCTGAGAGTCACTGAGTGACTCAGCAGATTCTTCTTCATTTGTGTTTGCTGCAGCTCCTCTGGTGGAGTTCATGTCTCAGCTGTTTGAACATCCACACAACAGAAACTTTTTATCACCCTGAAGAAAAAGTTAAGTTCAAAGTTAAACTGGAGAAACTTTATTTAACTTCTGAAATATTTGAGCTCCGTTTAAATTTGGTGAATGTTACAGGAAGTTTACTCAAATAATCAATCCTCAATAATCACATCCCGACTCCAGATCTTCCAAATCGTGTCCTGGTGACGGTTTTCCAGCTGATTGATGGTCTGAAATCTACCTGTTGTACAGGTGACTCTACCTGTTGTACAGGTGACTCTGCCTGTTGTACAGGTGACTCTACCTGTTGTACAGGTGACTCTGCCTGTTGTACAGGTGACTCTGGTCAAACTGACGTTCAGACTTGCCAGTGTGCATTGAACCCGTCGGGTCGGACCCTCTGAGCTCCCCGACTCAGCAGAATTCCCGTCGGCTTCTCTTTGGTCTCGGTCGGTATGAGAGGTGTTTTCTCAGCCTCAGTCCGGCTGCTCGGTCGGATCAGGATCATTTCCACGACTCTGCGTGATCGCTCGGCCCGTGAACAATAACTGACACACAGTTTGTCTTTGACATTTTTTGGTTCACCTCAGCGAGTTTTACTGTCCAAGCTTTCACATTCCTCTGAAGCTCAGCAACCAAACCGAGCCGGTCCAGAGGTCCGTTGACCTGCCCTCAAACAAACGATCCTTTCTCTTGTTTTCCACTCAGATAACCTTTGAAAGACTCTGAGCTTGTTTACAGCTGATCTAAAGCTGTAATCAGGTTTTTGGGGCCACAAGGGGAACATTGTTCTCCTGGAACAGACGAAGGATTCAAACAGACAGAAGGAAGGAGGTGTTTGACTTAAACCAGTTACATTCTAAAAGAAGGCGTCTCGTGAACTGATTTCAAACCTGTTTTGTTCTCGAGGCACGCTGTCTGCACTTAAAGGTCAGAGGTTTTTTATCAGATATGACGTTTGACGTAACAGCAGCAGTGAAACAATGTCAGGCCGAGCTCGACCGCACTAAAAAACCTTCTGTCCAAATCAAATGCATCTTTTCTGCAGACTTCGTCTCAGACTTACAGTAACTTCTTTCTGAATGCAGCTATCAGCTCGATGCCTTAAAGGGCCAGACAATGAGATATAACGTGTTAACCAGTGAGCTCCAGTTAGTTGAGGTAGTTATCTTGGACAGAGCTAGGTTAGCTGTTTCCCTGTTTATAGATGATGCTCGTAGCTCGTAGCTTCATTTCCTGGAGCGGTCATCCATAACTTCATCGTTTCCTTCAATAATGTTCACAAACTGTGAAGAGCCGAGACTTCAGTCAAGCTCTGTGGCATAAATTTAGTTGAATAGTTAAAGTTCCATCATTTAATTTGTAAGGTGACCTGCTTCGTACTGAAACATTCGACAAATAAAACATACATTAACATACATTACTCTGTGTTTGGACTCACCACCGAGTCCGCTTCATTTCTGTGTGTTTACCTGTGAACCGGTCTGCAGGCCAATGAAATACCTCAAATTCATGAACACACTGACGTGTTTCCATCACATCTGCTGCTACGTCCAGGTTTTAGACAGTCTGCAGGGACGTCTCAGAGACTACGTCCAGGTTTTAGACAGTCTGCAGGGACGTCACAGAGACTACGTCCAGGTTTTAGACAGTCTGCGGGGACATCACAGAGACTACGTCCAGGTTTTAGACAGTCTGTGGGACGTCACGGAGACTACGTCCAGGTTTTAGACAGTCTGCGGGGACGTCACAGAGACTACGTCCAGGTTTTAGACAGTCTGCGGGGACGTCACAGAGACTACGTCCAGGTTTTAGACAGTCTGCAGGGACGTCACAGAGACTACGTCCAGGTTTTAGACGTCACAGCGTCAGTGTTAGCTGCTGCTCCTCCCTCGGACAGTGAGTCTTGTGTTTTGATGGATGTTCTCGGGGCCAGAGGCCTCGCAGCAGCATCTGGAGGCTGAATGAAGGGGCTGACGCTGGGCACTCGTCGCGGCCTCTCTTCCACTCTCTCTCTCTGTTGGAGGACAAAGGAGGTGGAAGGAGAGTGTGATCGGCACACAGCCTCCATTCAGTCATTGAGAAGCTCACGGTTGTTCTGGTTGGATTCGGCTTTTAGAGTCCAGTGACAAATATTGTTATGGTGGCGATCATTGAGATCATTTAGTCTGAGGAGGGGCCTCCAGGGGCCCCTGAGAGCTGCCACATTATAGTAAGAAAGCCTTGGCTTGGTCTGGGCCTCCTGAAAAGAAAACATGTTTGAACACAGAAATACTCGAGCTGTCGTCTTCAAACGAGGTAAAATTCTGGCAGTGATGATGATTCATGGCAGGAGATGACCTTCAGCATTGGGCTGCACGTCGAATGCTGCATTTATTTATTACTTTAAATCTTTGCTGCTGTCACTGACAGTCTTTGGAAGAAACACAAAGATGAAATGACCAGACCATATGTGAAAGAGAGACTGTCATATCATAGTCAGTACGTTATGAAGCGGTGGATGACCAGACACGATGAAGCTCCAGGAGCCAACAGGAAGAAGGCTAACTGTGGGACCTGCAGATGACCTTCTGCTGCTCAAACCAAACTACATTTGACCTGCCATCAAATGTGATTAGGCTCTGCAGCCCTGGCTGATCTGTCAGCCTGCACGACACCAACAAACACTTCATTCAATTATCCGTCGATTAGAGCGAGGCTCGATCCCACAGAGCAGCTGAACGGCCTGCTGGGAGGTGTGAGGGTGGAGCGGGACGTTAACGTTCAGACGTTTGTGTTTGGTTTGTCGAGCTGCAACTTTTTTTCTTTTCAAGAAAAACTGGACGAGGCCGGTTCATCGACTCTGAAATCATCCGTTTCTTTCTGCTCGTCCTCGTGGTTAAAGTCAAACATCCATTTGATCTGATCTGATATCGACTGCAGTCCTGACTCAAACACGCTGAGTCGAGGATAATTTCAGCAGATTTATCTGCTTGTTAGTGGCTGAATGAAGATTCATGATCTCAGTGATTCCAGTGGAATCAGCTGATTTCAGTCTGGAGTGACTGATCTCAGATCAGCTGAGCCACAGCGCGCGTCAGTAAATGAGCTGCAGTGTTCTCCTCTTCTTCTGGATGTTTGAGGCTCTCCAGAGGAGGAAGCAGCTGCAGCGACCACACCAAACTCAACGCCCCACCTGAGTCCGGCGGGGGCCCCGCCCGTCTGCCCACGGTGCCAGGACAAGGACCCTAGTCAGCCAGGACAGGAAACAGACCCCCACCCAACGTTTCGCCGCCCTGCCCCGGCTCAGGCACACTTCCTCTGATGGGGGTGGAAGCGGCTGCTGGCTCCAGCCCCTCCACCTCCTTATCGACGCTGTTGCTTTGTTCCCATGGGGAGGTGGAGCGCTCATTTTGCTCCTTGGCGTCTCCCTGCAAAAACACAACACCACCCCTCCCCCACTCGTGCTGCACAATTAATCCCAAAGAAAAAGTCCAAGAAGGGAAAATGATTTGAGCCGGAGCCAGCGGAGAGTTTAAACTGAAACACCAAAGAACATGAACACAATCATCTGACTTCATTCAGGTCCACACAGGAAGAGGAAGTCAGCGAAGAGCTCGTCATAAATTCACAGTTCTTCATATTTATTTTATTTATTTGATCTGTTGGACGAGCCCAAACAATGGAGAGGTGTGATTTTAGATTTCACACAGAGCGTCAGCCGAGGAGATGATCACTGAAGTCCGTCTGATGTCAGATGTCTTTCAGGTCAACTGGGGACCTAGATGAAGAAACATCACATGAAGTTTGTGGAAAACCATCTTCCACTGTTCATGGCTCCTTGAAGAACATTCAGTAGTCATAGATAATAATAATTTGGATGTCTAATGGGGAAATGAAGATGGCTGTCACCTGATAGGAATCATCAGTGTGTTCAGTCACATGATTGAAGTGATGGATCATGTGACTGAACACGGTGCGTACTCGTTGACCTGGCGCTGTGTGTTCGGCGGTCCGGGCTCCATGGAAACTGTCAGGGCGGTGTTGCGTATATTACATCACACCACAATTAACAGCATTTTTGTGTCTGTGCGTCGTCTGGACCCGTCAGTGCAGGAACGTTCTGGCACGTCACAGCGGCAAAAACACATCCTGCCGGACTGTCGGAGAGATACTTGATCTGCAGGAACATGAAGGAACGTCAGAGTGTGGAGGAACACCGACGCTACGATTACAGGAAAAATCCTGCTTTCATGACTCGAATCATTTATTCCACAGCAACACATTTCAAATCTGATCTTTGTCTTTGCAGCTTTGGTAAAATTCTTCTGCAGGTGTTCTTCACGACAAACGGCGTAACTCCATCTTCACTCGCTGCTGCTCCATGGACGGCAGCTGACGCTTGCTGAAACACTCGGTGGAATCTCCGGTCCTGTTGACCAATCATTTCATTCCGGGTTCAGACTGCAGCACATTTCAGAGTCCGATTAGACGACTGTGATAACCTCACGCCGTGACGTACGTGCCGTGTGTCACAGTCGTTTGGAGTCATGCATGGCGTCCTGCGTCGGTCAGGTTGTGTCGTCGTCGCCTGACTGAACTTTGAAGCTGAATATTTTTAGTTTTCCCTGAAAGGAGGAAGACGTTTTGGCATCAGATCAGTTTTCTTCACGACATGCTCTAACAAAGTCAAATATTTGTGAAATATATCAGTTAACGTTTCTATAAAGTCTAAAGCGACATATATTAAACATAAGTGTGAGTGTGCAGGCAGCGCTGTTTGAGTTTCCTGTTATTTACTGCTGACCTGGACTTCCTGTTTCCTGCGTCCTCTCAGCCTGGAGACAAAAACAAAACAATGAGCGAACGATTGATGAATCCATCACACCGCGACTTTTTAAAATCAAATGTTTTCAGTGATGTTACGGAACGTTAGAAGTACTGTTCGAAGTTTTCGATGAGTTTGGTTTGTTGGCGGTCGTATTGTTTGAAAGTGTCACTCGTTCTTGATCGTGTCGAGTTTGTGTTGACGTCAGTGTTTGTCGTTGCAGCGCCCCCATCAGGCTGTCTGCGGCACTGTTGGACCTGAGTCTCTCAGCTGAGGTCCACTCGGTGAACAGGTGGCATTCCTCCACACGACCCGATCTGAGTATTAATCAAATTCTTTTCAATTCAGATCAGATGAATTCCTTCAATATGTCGGCCTCACGCCTGCTCGGGGGAGGGGAGGGGGGGTGAGAGGGGTGAGGACGGTCTTTGTTGGTAAAGAATGGGAGGGGTCGCCCGTGGCGGGGCGTCCTGCGAGCCGGCAGATGGCCGATAGGATGAGCAAACAAAAGTGGACGGCAGACTTTGTCCATTCAGAGCCGGTCGTCTGAGCAACGAGACACAAAACAGGTCCGGCCTGAGGGGAGGACGGGGGAGGACAGGGGAGTCAGTTCAAGAAAAAATAGATTTTATTTATGTTTAGCAAATTGTCACCAGAACAAGTTTTCATCGCTCAGAGGTTCTGTTGCTGTGTTCACTGTTAGACTGGACACTGCTGGTTCAGAGGTTCTGTTGCTGTGTTCACTGTTAGACTGGACACTGCCGGTTCAGAGGTTCTGTTGCTGTGTTCACTGTTAGACTGGACACTGCCGGTTCAGAGGTTCTGTTGCTGTGTTCACTGTTAGACTGGACACTGCTGGTTCAGAGATTCTGTTTGGTCCAGCCCGCTCGCACGCTCACACTTGCTACTATAAACGCCAATCAACATCCTCGACAAACAGGAAGTGAGGATGTGAACTTCCTGTTTCGTGGAGCACTTCTTCTTCTTCTTCTCTGCTTGTTTTCTCGTTCGGGCGTTCCAGCTGTCGAGGGTTCTCTTCAGTGTTTCCCGTCCTCGTTTCAATTAGAGAGGTCAAAGGTCAGTGATGCGTTCAGGGTCAGCAGTGCATTGTGTTGCTGTCTCTCCGTCCTCTCTCTCTCTTGCCACCTCCTTCCTCCTCCTCAGCTCCTCAGCTCTGGGACAGGATGGGCGTCGCCCTGCCTGAACCTCAAGTCCACTGTGACCTTTGACCTCCTGCCGATTCGCTCAGGAAATGAGCCCTCAGAGCTCCTCCACGTTCTGAGGAGGTTCTGATGACGAACGTCACATCAAAGGTCATGGAAAGTCCTGGAAAAGTACTGCAATCTTTTCAAGCCTCTACTTTCAGAGAGCCACTTCCTTCAGGATGTTGACCATGGTCAGCTCAGACCAGTCTGGTCTTGGTCCAGTCTGCTGGTCTTGGTTTGTTTTATGGAGGTCTGCCTGTCCTGGTCCTCCTCGGGTCAGTCAGTCAGTCAGTCTGTCTGTCTGTCTGACCAGCGCTCGATTTAAAAAAAGAGAAAACAAAATGACTTCACATACCAGAAAACCCAAATAAACAAAGACGGAGTGAGGTCTGCTGTGAGACGTCATGGAAGAGGAGGGAGGAGGGAGGAGGAGGGAGGGGAGGGAGGGTTTATACAAAAGCAAAGTCTGTGCTGGAGCTCATGGAGCTCCTCCCTCTTCTCTGTGTTCTCCCCCAACAGATGATCCAGAGTGACGGGAGGGGGCGAGCGACATAGACTGAGAGAGAGAGAGAGAGAGAGAGAGAGAGAGAGAGAGAGAGAGAGAGAGAGAGAGAGAGAGAGAGCAGCTGGAGGCGACGGAGAGCACTTCAGTCAGAGAGAGAGAGGAGGACGGAGGAGGAGGACGAGGAGCATGAGGAGTTTGTGAAGAAAAGAAAGAGGTAAAAATGATTTCTTCACTTTGAGTTGAACTTTTTATGATCAGCTGAGCTCAGCTGCTCGTACTGAAGTACTCAGAACAGCAAGAACTGTAGTACCTGTAGTACCTGTAGTACCTGGAGTACCTGTAGTACCTGTAGTACCTGTAGTAGTATTTTAATTTCATTAATTAGCATCTCTGTCAGTGATGTCACAGTGTACTCCAGTACATGAAACGCCGAGTTTCTCCAGGAGCCCTGAACATGCGAGCTGTTTTCAGGAGCTTTAACCAGCTCTCATGGTCTTCTTCTGGCGATTACTTTAAAGGAGAACTTGTGTGTGTGTACTTCTACCTCATGTTTTACGAGCAGGTGAACGTCCTCGAGTGATGTCACTCGAGTCAGCATTGGTCGAGGACAGCGAGCGTGACGTGCTCCGTCTGCCTCGTGCTGACGGTGTCTTCTTCTTGCAGGTCTCAATGGGAAACACAGACAGTCACAGCAGCTTCGCCTCTCCCGCCAAGTCCTCCTGCGCGCTGAGGTTCTCCTCCAGGAGGGAGGAGGTGCCGTCGGCTCGCAGCTGGTGGAGGAGCAGCCAGGGAGGCAGCAGGAGCCGAGGGAGGAGCTACCCCAACCAGCACGCCTCCTCCTGGCATTATGAACACGCGACCAGAGGAGGCGCCAAGCTGGGAGCTGGATCTCCTCAGAGGTACGTCCGAGGGGAGCGGGCCCCGGACAGGAACCAGTTTGGGTACTTGGAGAATGGCAGCGGGAGTAACGGGAGTTGTGGCGAGCGGGCGACGCTGGAGAGCGGCGGCAGCCCAAAGGTGCTGCTCAGCAAAGACGGCAGCATGAGGGTGGAGTTCACCAACGCCAGGGTCGGCACTATGGAGCAACAGGGGCTGGCTGGCCTCCCCGCCGCCGCCGCCACGTCTGCTCCGGTCGCCGAAGCCTCCCTACGCACCAGCAAGGGCAGCTCGCTCAGCTCCGACGGCTCCTGGTACGACTCGCCGTGGGGGGCCGGCGAGCTGGCCGACAATGTGTTCGTGTGCGGGGAGAGCGGCTACACCACGTACTCCTCCACCCGCACAGAGGAGACCGCCACCACCAGCAGCGGGTACAACACCTTCTTCTCAGCCCAGGACTCCAGCCTCGTCTTCCCTGCCGCCGACACCACCGAGTTCACCTCCACCGCTGGCTACAACACCTGCTCCTCCGGCCGGACGGAGGACAGCGGCATCGGAGACTCTGTGATCCTGCAGGCCGACCTCAGAGACTTCAGCCTGGTCTCACCTTCCACCACCTCCCTGGACAACGTCTACTCCAGCCACAACACGCTACCTGCCTTCCCCACCACGCCGGACGCCTGCCTGCGGCAACAGAGGGCCGCCGTCTCCTCCGCGGCGCTGCTGGATGATGTCATCCATGAAGAGGAGGGGTCAGGAGGAGGCGTGGAGCAGCTCTACTCCTCCCTCACGTTACCCTGCCGCAGGGCTGAGCCCGTCAACGCCGCCGCCACCGGGAACAACCGCAAAGACTTCCTGAAGAGCCGAATCAGACGAATCAGCGACTGGACAGGAAGTCTGAGCAGGAAGAAGAGGAGGATCCAGGTGAGACGGCAGAGGATTTCAAATGTTGTGAAGTAGTGTGGGATCATGGGAGTCGTAGTTTTCATTGATAATGAAAATCTATGACTCCAGAATAAGAGAAAGTTTCATGTGACGTTTAGTTTAGATGCTCACTGACGTCGGATGATGAAGAGAGGTGGAAACGCAGCCTTACCGTAAATAAAATGAACTTTGATGTAACAAAATCCAAAACAAATGAAACTTTAATGTTCTGGACAAAAGAACGAGCTGACAGAATGATTTGCGTCATCGTGTTTGTCCTAAAAATAGTAACTAATCATATTAACACCCAGTTATCTGTAATGAAGGGGAACGCTGCGCTCGTTAACTCTTTTAGCTAATTTTAGGAGAAACGTATTTTTAATTTCTGTTTATTTCATTTGTGTGAATCAGCTGATTGCTGGAGTTTTAAGCCGTGTGTTTGTTGGGACTATTTTCAGCGGCGGATTAATCCACATTTGCAGCTGTTTATTTATTTTTAGAGTTTATTAAAGAAGATGATGCCAGATCTGTTGTCTCGTCTGATT
Organism: Nibea coibor; assembly: GCA_023373845.1. Taxonomy (NCBI): domain Eukaryota; kingdom Metazoa; phylum Chordata; class Actinopteri; family Sciaenidae; genus Nibea; species Nibea coibor. The sequence goes on from CM041730.1 coordinate 21,324,392, forward strand.
CCTCCTCAGGAGCCGCACGGCAGCGACACCCCTGACGGGCCTGTCGGCTGCAGCACGCTGTGGTCCTCCAACCCTCTCCACGCTCTGAACCAGCTCCAGCTCCCAGCCGGCTCCTCCAGGAGCCTGAACCACCAGAGCAGTGACGTCCAGAGGCAGAACATCTACGACAACTTCATGCAGGAGCTGGAGACGGGCTGCAGCAGTGCCGCCGAGCGCACCGAGCTGTCAGAGGGGGATGGAGACGAGGAGGAGGAGGAGGAGGAGGAGGAGGAGGAAGAGGAGATGGACGGGGAGGTGGAGGTGAGAGGAAGCGAGCAGTTGGATGTCCTGTTTGAGAAGGAGCAGGGCGTGGTACGACGGGCTGGATGGCTCTCCTTCAAAGCTCTCATCACCGTCAACAAGGACAGGAAGCTGGAGCTGGTGGCTCGCCGCAAGTGGAGACACTACTGGGTGACGCTGAAAGGTACGCCGCGAGCCGGGCCACCGACACACCGAGGAGAGTACAAAGAAGTGACGGAGCAGCAGTTAAATTATCGATCTTCTGCCCCATCAGGTTGCACTCTGCTGTTTTATGAGACATACGGGAAGAACGTCAGCGCCGATCAGGAGATTTCTCCTCGTTACGCTCTGCTGGCCGACGACAGCATCGTCCAGGCCGTCCCTGAACATCCGAAGAAGGAACACGTCTTCTGTCTGAGCAACTCGCACGGAGACGTCTACCTGTTCCAGGTGAGGCAACCGCGCACACACACTCAGCGCAGCATTGCCAATTTGGGCTGGAGGTCTTTAGGAGGTTTGTTGGTGGGTGTCCTCAAACGCATCACTGCTGAGTCTTTGTCACGTTTCCTTCTGTATCTGAATCCTTCTTTTCCTGTCTGACTGTTGAATGTTGGCTGCGTCTCTTCCCGTCCCGGTGTGGGTGAATGGGGTGTGGTGTCGTGGACTGAACCGGCTTTGTTACCACAAACATGCACAGAGCCCCGAGCACGTGTGCTGCTGTCAGACGCTCGAGGACCGGTGCATGAAATCCAACACACGTGGTTGTAGTTCGAGTCCGCCTGCTCTGCAGACGGAGCTAAAGCTAAAGCTAAGCCTTTTCTCACTTGGTTTGAGGTCGAGCTGTTCAAGAAAAAACGTTCATTCACACACTCGGACACTGAGCTCGTCTCTTTTTTTTAAATGTTGCTTTGAGTTGAATTAAAGTTAGTACAGCAGGCCGTCGTGTGTAGTTACATTTTGGACCCAGCGTGATGAGCTCACGAGCTGTTTTGGTTTTGATAAACACTTCAACTCTTTAATTTGATAAAGATGGCGTCGGGACTTCAGAGGGTCAAAGGTCGCAGAGCTGGTCTAAAAATAGACACAACACATTTCCAGCGGTGTTGATCTCGAGCGGACGTTCATCCTCTTTTTACGAGCTCGGAGCGTTTTTACTCCCAGAGTAACTCTCACACGGCGGTCCATCGACTCGTCTCCATGGTTCCCGGGAGGGTTCACAGTGGAGGAGGAGGAGGAGGAGGAGGAGGACTACTGAGGTGTCGAGGAGCTTTTGTCAGGAGCTGAAAGGGGCTGAAGATGGAGGGTGGAGGAGGGTGAAAGCCGTCTAATGGAAGTCACGACACCCGGCTAATTACTGCAACAAATGTTGCTGTTTATGACGACGGGCCGCAGCGAGCCTCAATCCTCCGAAACACAAACGCCTGTTAGTGTCACCGAATGAGAGCTGCTGTTTTATTTTCACGTGCAGAGAAGTTTAACTCCTTAAATCCTCGGAGAGGTCCAGACCATCAGCAGCAGACTGTTCTCATTAATCATTAACGCTGCAGGAACGCGGAGAGAACGTTCATCGCCTGAAAGGATGCAGTCTGTCTGTCTGTCGGCGTGAACGCTGCATCAAGACTCGTGTCCTCATCGTCATCACACATCCAGAACAAATCCAGCAGCGTCTGAGCCTGTCTCAGCCTGACACCGACACGTTCCATGTGGTTTGTGTCTGTGTTTAGACTTCCTGTCTCTGCTCAGGTGTGACGAGGGTTCTTGTCCGTCTTGAGGCGAGTAACAATAGAAAGTAACTGAGACAGCAGCATGTTTAATGATCACGTCTGTGGATTTAAAGGATGTGTTCCTCAGAGACCTGCAGTCTAACTTCCTGTCTGTCCTCGTCCCGTCCAGGCCACCAACCAGACCGACCTGGAGAACTGGGTGACGGCGATCCACTCGGCGAGCGCCTCGCTGATGGCGAAGCGTCAGGGGAAGGAGGACACGCTTCGCCTGCTGCGCTGCCAGAGCCGCTCGCTGCTGCACAAGATCGACATGGACGGGAAGATGAAGAAGATGGCCGAGCTGCAGCTGTCCGTCATCAAGGAGCCAAAGAACAGGAAGGCTGTGGAGAGCCAGGTCAGTTAGATCCTCGGAGATGTCACAGGTTCAATTCCCTTTGAGGTTCAGTGGGTTCACCGAGGCAGGAAAAGGTTCAAACACAGCAGCTTCACTGCTCCCACACTTGAAACTAAAACGCATACATCCTGTAAGACTTTCAAAATAAAGCTGATTTCACACTTTAAACAGTCTGCAGCAGTCGAGCTGCTTTAACGTTCACGCACCATCAAAATATCACTGACTGTATGATTCATCTGTTTCAGTCCTGTACACGATCGGACTGACTCTGACGTCTGTAAACTCTTGTGGCCTCTTCAGGTGTCGTCGTGGATCCGCAGCATGTGACTGAAGTCACTGCGACACTTTTCAGGTTCACTTCAGGTCAAAAACGACCTGATGAAGCTCCAACAGAAACATTCGAGTTCAGATATTTATGATGAAATTCAAGAAAAATCTTTTCTTTGGTTTGTTGTAAGTCATTTTCCACTCGGAGTGTTTTCTTTGTGAACGTTGTTGAAGTCAGAAAGGTGAAAGCTGCACGGAGCCGTTAGCATCTGCTGGCAGCGTTAGCGTCTCTGAGAGCCAGAGGAAACTGTTTGAGGCGTCTTTACATAACAAACAGCCTGGAGGATGTTCTGGCAGCTGCGGAGCGGCTCCATCTCCCATGCAGTCACTTTAATATCTGTTCCAGATGTTCCGGGCTCTTACCGGCAGCCTGAAACAACAAACGCTTTCCCGCTAACGACGGAGCCAGATGAGGCCGTTGTAGAGTGACATCATGAACCAAATGTTGAGGCGGCGACAGCGGCTCGCCGTCCAAACCCGGGTGAGAAAAAACACACGGCGAGCCGGCCGGCTGACGTGCGATCATCTCAACGGCCACTGTCACGGTCTAAAAAGCACAGCTCGCCACCGCAGGCCAACGGACAGCGGCTGACCGATGGAAGCTTCAAACCAGCCTCTTTATCAGGGTGACATCCGTGTCAAACATTCCCCACAGCGGCTGCCGAGGCTAAAATATTCTCAAAGTTTTTAGATTTTATTTGATTTCTGAAAATCATCTTGCGACCCGCCTCTGCTGCCCTGCGACCTCCTGAGGGGCCGCGACCCCCGCTTTGGGAACCGGTGGTTTATACAGACTAACAAGGCTTAGCTTGGTTATTAGCATGGTCACATCCAGAGGTTTTGGTGGATACAGCTGATCTGGGACTGAACGTCTCATTCAGCAGCTGCTTAATCTGCTTCTGTGAGCTGTGAAACTGATCCCAGCGCTGCTGTTTGAGCTCTGAGCTCCTCGACGAGATTAAAGGCTAATCTTACTGCTCGACATTCAATTACACGAGAACCGAGCCGAGGGCGGGAAACACAGGAACGACACAATTCACCAAACAGAAAATCCCAAAAAGTTTGAGAGTTTCCTGCGATACTGTGTCACGTTTACGGATCGGGGAAAGAGTCAGAGAGGGAATGACGAAGAGGCAGAGGATCCTCTGTGATGCTCTGCGTGACCTCCTGTGTCTCATCGTCACTACGAGTGAACAGTGAAACAATGAAATGTCTGCGCTTGCATGTGTTCAGATCCAGCAGTGGGAGCAGAACCTGGAGAAGCTGAATCTGGATCTGTTCCGGCTGAGGTGCTACCTGTCCAGCCTGCAGGGCAGCGAGCTCCCAAACCCCAAGAGCCTCCTGGCTGTGGCCAGCCGGGCCTCAAAGAGCATGCTGGGACGCCTGGGAGTCTTCTCCGTGTCCTCCTTCCACGCCTTGGTAAGAAAAACAACCTTGGATCTGTTTGTTTCCTCGAGCGGCCGTCATCACTCGTCTGTCCTCAGGTGTGCAGTCGGGATGAGGTGACGTTGAGGACTCGGTGTCGGACCATGTCAGGAGGAAACCGCCGGAGGAGGGGCCTGCCGTCCTCGCTGAAGGCCCTGGACGGGCGGAGGAGACCCAGCAGGCACCGCAAACACTCCCAGGTAATTTCAGCGTTTATACAGCGGCACAGGGAGACTTGTAGATGTGGACGGTCTGCTGGTTTCAATATGTTTGAGTCTTTATCTGCACGAGCGCTCCTCAAACACATCTCAGTTCTCAGGTCGTCCGTTTCTTTCTTCTGACTTCAAACCTGCCTGAAGATCTCAGCTCTGGGTCCACGTCCTTTCCATCACTTCATAACAAACGTTTTGAACTTTCTTTCTTCGTTCGTTCATTTTCCTTCAGGATGATTTAAACATCCACTACAAAGCTGGACGTGATCGGTCTGCAGATCGGCTCCTGAACATGATTCTGGGGATAAATCTGCCGTGTTTTGTTTCCCAGGTTGAAATCTTTGCAGTTAAACCACATTTCGACTCTTTGTTTGTCTCCGTCGGCCTCTGCTCCACAAAAAAAGCCAAAAAACATCTTTAAGACAAAGTGTTGCAGTCTGTCTAAATTTCCCATCATCCTCGGCTCCTGCGGCCCCCCCTCTTGATAAACAGCGAGTTATTTTTAGGACTCGGGTCCAGAGCAGATAAATCCCTGTGCGGCTGAACGCCTCAAACAAAACACAGCGGTGCAGAATTCGAAGGCCAAAAGTATGTGGACACAGTTTGTAACTTCTGCCTGGCTTCATGAAGTCGCATGGGATCATGGGAGTGACTTGGGCGAGGTGACGTGTCACCGTCTCCGTCAGTCCTCGGCTTGCATCACCCTGCCTAAAACGCAGTTCTGAGAGTCTGTGAGCCGGATCTCTGTTCTCAGATCCGATCAGATGATCAGAGGAGGTTTGGGCAGACCCACAGAGACAGTCTGATCTCTGGAGGACATGTGGCATTAATCGAGCCGTCGTCTCTGCAGGAGACAAACAGCTGGTTTTGTCCAGCAGACATGTAGACAGCCCACACAGTTACTGGACTCAGAACCGCCACCACGTCCAGAGGGGGCCGAGGAGACCTTCCAGAAACCCTGACGATGTTCTGACAATAAAAGGATCCTTCAGCAGTTACAGTTCAGCTGACGTCATCATGTGACTCTGACACCTGAGCTCAGGTCAGCTGATCAGCAGGTCACAGATCGTTTCACTTTTGCTTTTTCTAATCGAATAATTTGACCCGATTCCACCACAAACACGATTATTTGTCCGAACGTTGAGGACTAACGTGGGTAAAATGGATGAAATGAAATCAAGCCTCATGTAACACAAACAAGATGTGGAGGCCGCTCGCAGCTCCTTAAAAGGACTTTGGGTTGAGTCATGATTTCACGATGTGTTTACTGACTGTCGGTGGTCCTCAGACTCCAGGCTGACTGCAGCTCCTCCGCTCTGATTACCGCTCCGACTGCACAGACCTGTAATTTCAGCCCAGCTTTTTTCCCATGATGCCCTGGGACTAATTTTGGTTTTGATCCGGAACAGAATTTAGTCTCAGAGTCTCCTTTTCCTTCGACAGATCGTTTTTAATTAAGTTTAAATATAAACTGTGAGCGAGTATTTTTAGTTTTGTCACAGCGTCACTGACGCTGTGTGTGTGTGTGTGTGTGTGTGTGTGTGGACTTAAATCATACACACACTGCGGTTTGAACGTTGTCAGAAACATTTGGATAATTTAAGTCCAACAAAGTATGTCTGATCAGTCGGCTAACGTAGCTTCAGCTAACGTAACTTCAGCTAACGTAACTTTAGCTAACATAACTTCAGCTAACGTAACTTTAGCTAACGTAACTTTAGCTAACGTAACTTTAGCTAACGTAACTTCGGCTAACGTAACTTCAGCTAACGTAACTTCAGATAACGTAACTTCAGCTAACGTAACTTCGGCTAACGTAACTTTAGCTAACGTAACTTTAGCTAACGTAACTTCGGCTAACGTAACTTCGGCTAACGTAACTTCAGCTAACGTAACTTTAGCATTACGCAGCCTGTTAGTAATATCTAATGTTATGAAGTAATAATTACTTTCAGTGAATGAAAAGTAGAAAATCTTTTAAAAGTTGATCGCTGCAGTTATATTATTATATATTATATTAATTATAACTTTAACATTTCAAATGTGTCATAGCAGCTGCTGTAAACGACCTCATAACTCCTGTTATTATTTAAATGTTGTTAAATTATGGAGCGGCAGGCTGAGGCACCGTCCGCTCACTTTTGGACACTTCGTGTTTAGTGACACTGTCTGCTGCCACCTGTCACCCTTTAACCCCCCGAGGAGGAGAACAGAGGAGCACAAAGAGAGGAGGAGCAGGGAGAGGGAGGCTGTCTTTATTCAGACAGCTGTTTCATGGAGGAGGAGGAGGAGGAGGAGGAGGGGGGAGGAGGGGGGAGGAGGGGGGGATTAAAAGGTCTCTCAGCCTTTTATTCTCCCAGAATTCCTTTGTCCCTCAGTGTTAATCCCCCCACCTCCACCCTCTCCTCTCCACATGACCTCCACCTCCTCTGCTCCTCTTTTAACCTCCTTCCTCCCGTGTCTTCCCTCCCGTCATGGCGCTTCCTGGTCCGTCTCCTCCGTGTCCTGTTTCATCTTTTTTTATTCTCGCTCGTCACGTTTCCTCTGACCTCTCAGCCAATCACAAACCAGCGTTTGAAGTCTGCAGCTCGTCAGCTGATTGATTCATTGATAAATTATTAATGTCTGAACTTTTTCTACTTTAAATCTGTGAATCTGTGTGTGTGTGTGTGTGTGTCCTCTTGCAGAGACTCGACTGTGCGTCTGTCCAAAGGGAGACGACGCCCCCTGCAGGACGTCCTGCAGCTGTACAGGTGAGCTCACTTTAATAACAATAACATCAGTGAAGATCCAAAGTCATGAAAATATTACGTCATGCTTCAGAATCCTCGTTTATCTGAACATTGTGTCATTTGTCGTCTTCCTACAGTTGGTTCAGTCAGTGTCTGGTTGACTTTGTTTGTTGTGATGAGTTCTTACTGTCGACCTACACGAGACAAATGAAACAATGGTTTATTAAAGACAATAGAATTATTTTTATGGTGAACTTTAGTTATAAATCTGTGAAATCTGTTTGAAATTAGATATTGATAATAAGTTGGAGTCTGTCAGCTGCTTCTTGTTGAATAACTTCAGTCCTCGGTTTCTCAGGTTGTCGCTCAGGTGAGCGGCGAGCTGCAGCCTGCAGGTGTTCTCACACTCAACATCTGTCGACTCGGCGCAGACGCAGACTTTGGTGAGAAAATATTCCCACGCTTCAGCTCTCAGAAAACCGTGCAGAGGACTGAGTGACCGCTGTGCTGATTGTGTGTTTGGTCTGTGTTCGGCCGTCGTGCAGGCTTCGCCGTGACGGGTCACGTGGACGGAGCAGGAAGGAGTCACGTCTTCGTCAGCGAGGTCGACCCGCTGGGACTGTCGGCCACAGAAGGTTGGACCTCTGAAAGCATCAGTCCACACTGTTAAGAGCTCGTTTGAATAAAAATCTGTTTGCTGTTTCTGTTTTTGGACAGCAGAGGGCAGCGACGGCTCTTTGCGTGTCTCAGCTGCAGACAGAGGACAGAAGCTCTCTTTGTGCTTTATTGTGAAGGAGCAGACAGAGACTTTCTGTTTGATCCATTTAAATCATGTTCCCATCAGGCCTCAGGGCAGGAGACGAAGTCCTGGCTGTGAACGGAGCCGCCGTGTCCGGACTGGACCTGGACCTGATGCAGAGTCTCTTCAGCCACCCGAAGCTCCAGCTGCTCCTCAGGAGAGACGAGTTCTCCGACCCAGAGGAGTCCACCGCCGTCATCTGGCCCGACCCCGGTGACCCCTGCCAGCCCCAGGCCTGGACCAGCGGCACCACGAGGACCAAATCAGGTTGATAACACGAGAATTATTATAGTGTGCTGTGTTTGACAGCAGAACAGACTTACGATGGTCCTCATCTGGACCTGAACTCTGGACTGAAGGCCAACTGCAGCTCCCAGAGGAGCCTTTATCTTTAAATGAAATGCTCGCTCAGTGCTTAGTCAGACAGAGCGAGAGCAGAGGCTGCTCCCCCAGAGGATTCTGGGAAAACTGTGTGCACAGCTGTAAAGCTTCAAACTGCTAAAAAACCGATTCACACGTTTGTTTAATGTGCTGCCAGAGGTCAGAGGTCAGAGGGCGGGGAGGGTCAAAAAGCTCCAGACTCCAGGACATCATGCAGAACCTGCTCTTGATTTTCACAGACTCCTCGTGTCCAGACGACGTCCTGCTTCCTGTTTTTGACGACGTTTCATTGAAGCCGACTGGAGACGCCGAGCGACAGAATCAGGTGAGTTCAGAGACGTGGACTCGGAGGCCTCAGCACGCCGCCGACTGAACCCACCTTCCCACAATCCTCTTGTGCCCCCTGCAGCTCAGACACCTTCTGTGTCACATGACCTGTGATCAGGCTGTTAATCCAGGCTTACAGCCTGGGAGGGTGTTTGTTTGTGAAGTCCGCCCTCAGAGGGATTAATGGCGTCCGCTGGAAAGCAGACACACCTCGTACATGTTGCTCCTGACCAGCTCCTCCTCTGGTAATGGCGCCCGTAGGGGACCTTTGACCTCTGCTGAGGCTTCTCCCACATCGTGCTCTCTGACCATGGGCGCTCTGTGCTGGGTGCTGCCTCTGGAGGAGGACGAGGAGATGCTGGAGGAGGAGCAGGAGGAGGGAGGGGAGGCGTTTCCTGGTGCGGGTCTGGTGGAGCGGCTGCTGGAAGAGGCGACCTGCTGTCTGAGCCGGCAGCAGCACAACGAGGGCCTCGTCCTGCTGGTAAACCAGGCGGCGGCTCGTGTCTGGTGTTTGCTTGTTGCTGTGTTGTCACCTCCGCAGCAGAGAGAGCCTGGCTAACAAACTGAGCTAACATGAGCTAACAGCAGCTGTTAGTGGCTGTGAGGTTTGAGGACGTCACAGGAAATGAGTTTGATTTGAATGTTGTGACATGATTCAGTTCTTTGGGTAACTAACGTGTTACCTGATGATGAAGTGTGTGTCCTGCTCTTCTTCCTCTGGAGTGTCAGTCATGCTTCCTGCTGAGCTGCTGTGTGTAATGAGCCCGTGTCGCACGCGTCGCTCTTCACCTGGTTAGATGTTTCTCAGTGTAGCTGAGACTCTGATGTGAAGGCTCTGCAGGGGCCGCTCTGAGCTCAGACCGTCCTGCTTCATGAAATGCATATCCTGACCCCACTGGACCGGTCTTTATTCTGTCCCCCGTCAGAACGTGGACCAGGTCTACTCTCTCTACCAGACCTTCCCAGAAGGCCGAGCGGCGGAGGCTGACGTTCCCAGGAATCCGTACGGCAGAGAGGTCGTCCTGCAGCCGGCGAGCCCCGCCCACCTGAGTGTGTGTCAGCGTCTGCGCAGAGTCATCGAGGAGCTGGTCGACACCGAGAAGTCCTACGTCAAGGTAGTACTACTGCAGTACACCACGTACCACAGGAATACTACTGCAGTATACCACATACTACAGGAATACTACTGCAGTACACCACGTACTACAGGAATACTACTGCAGTACACCACGTACCACAGGAATACTACTGCAGTACACCACGTACTACAGGAATACTACTGCAGTACACCACGTACTACAGGAATACTACTGCAGTACACCACGTACCACAGGAATACTACAGTAATATGATACTGTGTTGTGACAGACTTCTGTGTGATCGTGTCTCTGTCAGGATCTGGTCTGCCTGTTCGACGTCTACCTGACTCCTCTGCAGACGGAGAGCTTCCTCAGTAAAGACGAGGTGAGTGAAAACAGGAAGCAGTTTAATCTGACGCTCTGCCAGCTCGTGGTCGGCGCTGTCTGACGTGTCTCTCCCTCAGATGGAGGCGTTGTTCGGCTGCCTGCCCGAGATGTTGGACTTCCAGAGAGTTTTTCTTCAGACGCTGGAGGAGAGGATCGCCTCCTGTCCGAACTTCAGCACCCTGGAAACGCCTGGACAGTTCAAGGTAAACGTCCATCAGTTTTCAGTGGCGTTCACTGAGATGAATTATTAATGGTGTTTCAGATTTTGAAGAATGTTCTCTGCCTCTCCTCAAAGAAACTTCTCTTCTCGTTGGGAGGATCTTTTCTTTACTACGCCGACCACTTCAAGCACTACAGCGGCTTCTGTGCGAACCACATCAAAGTCCAGAAAGTCCTGGAGAGAGGTGACCGAGTCCTTCATTCATGATCTCTGCTGCCGTTAATTCATTATTAACGATGAGTCATTCTTACAGCCAAGACAGACGGCGCCTTCAAACACTTCCTGGAGGCGAGGAATCCGACCAATCAGCACTCGTCCTCTCTGGAGTCGTACCTGATCAAACCTGTACAGAGAGTCCTGAAGTATCCTCTGCTGCTCAGAGAGCTGGTGTCTCTGACGGACCCTGAGAGCCCCGAACACACACACCTGACAGGTACACTACACACCTGACAGGTACACACACCTGACAGGTACAACACACACGTGACAGGTACAACACACACCTGACAGGTACAACACACACCTGACAGGTACACTACACACACCTGACAGGTACACTACACACCTGACAGGTACACTACACACACCTGACAGGTACAACACACACCTGACAGGTACAACACACACCTGACAGGTACACACACCTGACAGGTACAACACACACCTGACAGGTACACTACACACCTGACAGGTACAACACACACCTGACAGGTACAACACACACCTGACAGGTACAACACACACCTGACAGGTACACTACACACACCTGACAGGTACACTACACACACCTGACAGGTACACTACACACACCTGACAGGTACAACACACACCTGACAGGTACACTACACACACTTGACAGGTACAGGTACACTACACACACCTGACAGGTACACTACACACACCTGACAGGTACACTACACACACCTGACAGGTACTACACACACCTGACAGGTACACTACACACACCTGACAGGTACACTACACACACCTGACAGGTACACTACACACACCTGACAGGTACTACACACACCTGACAGGTACACTACACACACCTGACAGGTACAACACACACACCTGACAGGTACAACACACACCTGACAGGTACACTACACACCTGACAGGTACAGGTACACTACACACACCTGACAGGTACACTACACCTGTTAATTAGTTAGTTACCGTGCTGTTTGGTCCACACCTGTAATTCCACCTGTCGTCCACACAGAGGCGCTCAGAGCGATGGAGAAGGTGGCGAGTCACATCAACGAGATGCAGAAGATCTACGAGGATTACGGCCCCGTGTTCGACCAGCTGGCTGCAGAGCAGAGCGGACCTCACAGACAGGTACGAACACCTGACCCGACCTGATCGACGCTGTGCGTCCGCTGTGCGTTCGTATGATTCTCACCGCCCTCTCGCTCAGGTGACGGAGATCTCGATGGGCGAGTTCCTGGTGCACTCGTCGGTGGTTTGGCTGAACCCTCTGCCCTGTCTGGGCCGACTGAGGAAAGAACCGGAGCTCACGCTGTTCGGTGGGTTGAGGCGCTCTGATCGTACGTACGGCGTCAGCAGGACAACCTGAGCTAACTTTGTGTTTGTCCCTCAGTGTTCAAACGGGCCGTCATCCTCGTTTACCGCGAGAGCATCAAGCTGAAGAAGAGGATGGTAAGTCTGACGTGAAGTTAACGAGTTAACGTGTCACTCATCATCTCTAACGAACACCGTGTGCTCCGTCGCACAGACCGGCTCTCGCTCAGCTGATCTCGACCCCTTCAGGTTCCGCTGGTTAATCCCAGTTTCCGCTGTTCAAGTCAGACCGGCCAACATCGCAGGTGAGTTAAACCTCCGCACACGCTGACCAATCAGACGGCTTCGTCTGATCCACTTGTAGAGGGTATTTCCACACTGCAGTTATATTACTTTTAGTAACAGAGTACTTGTTGTGTTCAGGCTCAGAGGACCCGTGTGTCTGGGAGCTGGTCCACAGCAGGTCGGAGGTGGAGGGACGACCGGAGACGGTGTTTCAGCTGTGCAGCAGGTAAAAAACATCCAGGTGAACTCAACCGTCCTGTGAGTGTGTGAGTGTGTGTGTGTGTGTGTGTGTCCTGTATGTGTGTGTGTGTGTCCTGTATGTGTGTGTGTGTGTGTGTGTGTCCTGTATGTGTGTGTATGTATGTGTGTGTATGTGTGTGTGTGTGTATGTATGTGTGTGTATGTATGTGTGTGTATGTATGTGTGTATGTATGTGTGTGTGTGTGTGTGTGTGTGTGTGTGTGTGTGTGTATGTATGTGTGTGAGTGTGTGTGAGTGTGTGTGTGTGTGTATATGTGTGTGTGTGTGTGTGTTCCTTGAAGTCAGGACGGTTTGATGGTGACTTTCAGATGATGACGTCCGTTAACGAAGTGTTTTCCCTTCCTGTAAACTCAATTATCCATCAGTGGATTAACGGGTTCATGTATCGTGATGTTTCAGCGGTTTGGAGACGAAGGCCGCCGTGCTGCGAGCTCTGCGTTCCCTCCTCAGGGACCGAGCGCCCGCCGGCTCCCTGAGGAGGACCAGGCTGTCCGCGTCCGACAGGACGAGCTCCTGGAGGAGGAGGCAGCGCTGTCGCTCCGACACCCAGAGGACGGCTCACCGTCAGCCGGAGGGAGAAACCTGCTCCGAGCCTCTGCTGCCCAGCCGTGCCGCCTGCGACTCTGCGGGGAAGAGGACCAGGCTCTGCTCCCTGACCAGCGACCTGGAGGCTCAGCTGCAGAGGCTGAACTTCAGGGAGGACGAGGCCGAGCGAGGAGCGGCCGCTTCTCACTGCGACGACCGCAAGAGCTCCAGTCTGCGGCGAAGTGCAGGAGGAGAAGTGCTGGACCTGCTGGAGAGGGACTTCAGTGTTCAGAGCATGACCTCCATGATTAACGAGGACTGTTTCTATGACAACATGCTGGCCACTGTTCCCACGCTACAGGGCTAAAGCTAACGTGCTAACCTGGAGAAGACTGAATGTCAGGACTCTGAAACTGGAAACTTTGGTTCTTCTTACATATCAGATCATCACAGACGGAAACACCGATGGACAAACTTCAGCGTCACGGACGTCAGCCGGGAACGAGCTCAGTGTCAGAGCCACAGCGAGGAAGAACATCCGGAGAGGAAGGTCGCAAAGTTACAGTAAAAAAAACAAAAGAAAACGTAGTTTATTATTTAAATATCAGGAAACATTCTGGTAAAATTATATATAGATTCTTATTCTGGAAGAATCTTTGTTAGTTTGTTTTTTTTTTAACTTAAATTTGACCTTTTCCCTTCAGTAATTATAATTATTCTAGTTTGACTTTGTTTGACTACTATTTTTTTCGTACATAAAATATAAAAATATTTTTGTTTTATTCATGATAAAAATGTTTTTGGATTCGTTGGTTTCCTCTCAGACGGATCAAACCCTGCAGACGTCATCGGGCCAATAAACAAACCACAAACCTCCGAAAGCCTTTCAGGAACTCTGCAACCTTTTTTCTTTTTTTACTTTTTCAAGGATTTAAGGAGATTTAAGGATGAAGGAATCTTGAAGAATAGTTTTCTGGATTTAAACGTTTCCGTGTCCGTCGACTCCGTGACCTCAGAAACCGGAACAGATCTCTGGAGCTCGGTTGATTTCAGGCGAATTTGATTTTAGATTTGCTGTGTCCTGAAGAACAGATGAATGTTTCTGTCTTCAGTGTTCTGTTGCGCGGCCTGAACTCTCCGTAATGATCGAACGTCGTCAGTATTTGTCCTGTACAGTTTGTTTTTCTGTTTGACCAAAGCGGTTTGGATTTAACGTCCGGAGCTGCTGGATCGCATCGAAGCCTTCGTTTAACTGCCGGGTTGAATTATTGTATTTATATTTTTGTCACATGTTTTGTGTATTATTATATTTGTTTCATTTGAAATGAACTTTTTTTATTAAGTGATAAAGTATTTGATAATTTATTTTCTTAAACGTCTTTTTGATGCTGTTAATGTTCAATAAATGACAAAATCTTTAATTATTTACTGTTCTCAACTTTAACTTTTCTCCTTCAGTAATAAAACATGAAATCAACTCTTCCAGGTAACTCAGCTCAGTCACGTCTGTGTACTGGAGTGTAATTAGCCTAGCTTAGCATAAAGACTTGAAGGGTCCCTTCAACTTTTTGTGGATCATTCACTTTCTTCTCTTGCAGTTGGCGGCTGCGATGTGAGTGAGTGAAGTTAAAACAAACTTACACCTGCAGAGAAACGATGAAAGAAACATCGTAACATCAGAACGTCAGAGTTCATCCTCAGGGGACCGTGAACGTCAGAACAGTCGATTTCTGTGTGGAGGTGACGTGTGATCAAATTATATGCAGACGATGTGTTTCTATACTTCAAACCTTAACGAGTGTGTGTGTGCGTGTGTGTGTGTGTGTGTGTGTGCTTCAGTCTGTCTTTGTGCTGAGCAGCGATGCTCTTTGTTTCCGTCACTCAAAAAAAAAAAATGTAGAGAACAATGAAGTGGTCTGAACATCATGTTCACACTGTGTGTGTGTGTGTGTGTGTGTGTGTGTGTGAGATGGTGAGTCACCTCAGCTCTCGTTGCCGCAGTAACGGAGAAAGAAATCACACACACACTTAATTACCTGATTAGGGCAGCGGAAAATTTCAGGCTGAAATCGTTTTTAATTTCATAATCTGAACTTTTTTCTTTCATTATTAAATTAACTCATGCACCTGCTGCTGATCCACGCTGACCTGTGATCAGCTGACCTGTGATCAGGTGACCTGTGATCAGGTGACCTGTGATCAGGTGATGTCTCTGTCATCTTCTCACTGTGTGACTTTGCCTGTTAGTGTTTGTGCTGCAGGTGTTCAGGCCCAGCAGTCAGCAGCTTCCACTGACGTGACGCTGACGGAGGAAGCTAAGAAGAGTAAGTAAGTAATGTAATCTGAACAAATACTTGAGTACATCTGAACACAGTTCCCACATTTCACTCTGACAGCAGATTTATTCAAAATCTTCATCAGAGGGCCAAATTTGACCCACGGGCCACGGTTTACCCACCGCGGCCTCAAACAGGCAGTTTGTGTTTGAACGGCAGGAATGTGCTGAGTGTGTGTGTGTGTGTGTGTGTGTGTGTGTGTGTGTGTCCTCACAGTCACTGTCAGCTGACGAACACGTTACGTCTGTCGACCGGTGAGTTTTTGTTCTTCTTATTTTTAAAGTTCACAGATGATGTGAGATGATTCGTGAGTTCAGCTTCAGACGTTTCAGTCGGCTGGAAGTTTGAAGATCACGACACTCCTCAAACCTGACAGCAGAAATAAACGTTTACAGCCTGCTACTAAACCAGGTTTGGTCTCTGTAGCTGATTTCCCCGTTCGACTGTAACTGCACCGAGGGAGAATTTATGCAGGACAGGCCGTCACGGATGTCACGGAGACTGTTTAAGACAGTCTGTGGCTGAAACTGACGGAGACGTGAGGAAGGAGGCGAGCAGAAAGTTCAGATTTTTATTATTATTATTATTATTATTAATATAATAATATATTATTATATTATTATATTATTGTTGTTTTTCTTATTTAATTCCTGAGCTCCATTTTTGGTCGTCAGGAAATAAAACTGAAACCTGAAGATGGGTGTGTGTGTGTGTGCGTGTGTGTGTTCAGCCGAGATAAAGCAGTTAATTTACATTCATTGATATTCCTGCGTGTGTGTGTGCTGATTGATGGCTGATGGAGCCTCGGGGGCCCGGGGGGCGTGGTTTCCTCCAGATGGTTTGATTCGGCTCCAAAGTGATTATTAGAGAGACTGTGGGGGGTCGAAGGTCAAACTGCTTTAATGTGAAGCTAATTTCAGGCGTGTTAGCCTCGAACGTCTTCTTCTTCTGTCACCTCCTCTGCGACGCTGCGACAAGACTTAAACAACAAAAACATTTTTTATTTTGTTTTCTTGAAGGTTTTAATGAAAAAATATTAAAATTCTGCAGATTTCAAATAATCAGAATGAATGTAATGAAGTACAGGTACAATTATTTAAATAATTCACTGAGGGAAAAACAAAAAAAACATCTTCAGCCTCAATCCAGAAAAAACATACACATATATAAATATAGATAAATATAAACATATAAACATATACATATATATAAATATAAACATATAAATATGTATAAATATAAACATATAAATATGTATACATATAAATATATAAATATATATAAATATAAACATATAAATATAGATAAATATAAACATATACATATATATAAATATAAACATATAAATATAGATAAATATAAACATATAAATATGTATAAATATAAACATATAAATATAGATAAATATAAACATATAAATATGTATACATATAAATATATAAATATATATAAATATAAACATATAAATATAGATAAATATAAACATATACATATATATAAATATAAACATATAAATATAGATAAATATAAACATATAAATATGTATAAATATAAACATATAAATATAGATAAATATAAACATATACATATATATAAATATAAACATATAAATATAAACATATAAATATGTATAAATATAAACATATAAATATAGATAAATATAAACATATACATATATATAAATATAAACATATAAATATATACAAACATATAAATATATATAAAACTTGAAAAAACAAACAAAAATAAATTCAATGACCAAATAATTAAAGATGAAATGAAATGTAATCAAAAGAATAAATTATTATTATGATAAAAAAATAAATGTAACAAAAACAAAAAACTCAAACCAACAACAAAAGAAGCTAAAACATTTAAATTATTATTATTAATAATTATATTTTAAAATTCAGCAAATACCAGAAATGTAAAAACTTCAAGATTAAAAATAATGAGAATAAATCTTTGATGTTAAATATTATGAATTTAAAACCGGATGAAACGCTGGGAACACGTGTGAGCTGAGCGTTCGTCCTGTGAAGGCCTGCAGGGTCCAGCCAATCCTCCAGAGTCCGCTTCACAGAGACCTGCACCAGGTCTCACATACAGCAGACACAGCAGCAGCTCAGTGAGGCGCGGGCCGAGCAGGTTAATGATCCGTGAATCTGAATTTATTCAAATCACAGCGAATCAATACCTGCTGATCATTTCTGTGTGATCATTCGTGTTTTCTTTATTTTTCCAAGTCACATAATTATTATTGTCATAATGCAGCTGAGAGCAAAGGCTGTTGGGAAAAAAACTCCCTGTTGGTGCATTCAGGGACGCTCTGACATCTGAGATTTAAAACCTGGAACAGACGTTTCCTCTTTTCTTCGTCTGTTCTCGAGCGTCAAAGAATCGTTTCAGTCGTGTCGCCCATCGAACCTCCGTGAACGTTTGTCCCGTTCAAGATAATTTCATGTGTCATGTGCCAATAAGAAATCTGTAATAAATAAATACATTCAGTAGCTTGGTAAGTACGGTGTGTTTAATCGTGCTCTCCGTCATTCATTGTCTTGCAGCTTTTAAAATCCATAAACACATTTTCAATTTTTATTGTTTGTTTTTGTCTGTTAGATTTTTTAAGTCATGCATTAAAAATAAGGAAAGCTGCAACCCGCTGGTCTGTGCTTTAGTAAAAGCGTCTTTCAAACACAAATTCAATTAATTTTTATGATTGTTCTTTCAGAGAATCAATTTAATAACTGATTCTAATCGAGCTCAGATGAAAAGGTTTGTGAATTACTTTTCTACTCTTTAACGTGACGTCAAACGTAAATCTTCCTTCTGTTTAATGACTCCGTGTTTCATCAGCACAAAGAAGAAGTCTGCCCACTTTAAAGCTCCTAACTCCTGGCTCGCCGTGCACGCTGACCTCAGCGCGGCGCTGGGAAACGGATCCGTCTTCACTGCATTTTTATTTGTTCCCAGTTTTTCTAACAACATTCATTAAGCAGTGTTGCTGGTTTTCAGGGACTTTCCCGTCGCGTCTTCCCACAGGCCGGCCGCTCGCTGTGTTTATTGTGTTCAGGTTGGTGCCGTGCAGGTCTGAGCCTGATAAGAGCCAGACTGGAGGATTATGGTAATAACAGGCTGCCACCGACTGACTGCCGGGTCCCATCACAGCCGAATGGGTGGGCGGGCGGGCGGCTGCGGGCTCTTATCACCGCGCTGCAGTGGGCGATTCTTCACACGAGTCACATGACGAGCGACACCTTGATGCACACTGCAGCTGGACAAAGAACAGCTCAGCGGTTTATATCCCAGAAAAAGAGGACGAGTGTTTGAAAGGCACGAACCATCCGTCAGTCGCTTTGTAAAAGCAGCAGATATGATCAGTGATCATCAGCCACGCTTCGTTTTTCTGACGCTCGTGAAACTCTGAGCAAACGCGCCCAAAGAAAACAATCAGAAACATCATTTTCAGCTTGACGGCTCTTTTCTTGCCGTCAACGAGAACCATTTCTGCGGCGCCGTACCCGCCGTCAACTCATCAGATAAGAGTGCTGCTCTGCGGCTCCTTCAGCCGGGCGCGTGACCTTCAGGTTAGAAACCAAAACCAGACTTTGGTCAGTTTGGTTCGTACGAAGGTTTCTTCTGTCCAGAGAAAGAAATATGGTGCATCTTTTCCAGGGCGCACATTAGGATGAAACTGTATGTACAGTTGCCAAGGAGACGCAGGCAGAGGGGTAGTTAGAGGCTGTTAACCCACACCCTGTGTTTTCATTCACGCCGCCTCCCTCTGCCTCGTCCTCAGGAATCACTCCAGGAGACGCAGCCAAAGACACGGCACAGGTAAAGACCTGCAGCTTCCACAGACTCCACCAGAAAACACCATTAGTTTTTTCTCTTGTTGCAAACTCGAGTAAATCAGAAGAAATAACTTTTCTCTTCATGTTCAGTGTTTTCCTCTGCAGCTCGGGGGAGTGATCCCGAGGGACTGCAGCTTTAAAGGGACATAATTGAGTGTCAATGATCACCACATCAGCGAGCTCACGCATGCTCGCCCCTAAAAAAGAAATCAAAAAACGCATTCCCATCAGCAGCCTCAGCTGTGCGTCCGTCACGCTCCCACGCTCACTTCTCATTTCTCCTCTGGTTGCAGCTCGCCGGAGCCTCCGCTGAGGAATTATCTGCTGTCAGGACCTGCCCGGGACGCCGCCGCCACCGTCAACAGGGACCTGGAGCTGGACGGGCGGGGGGGTGCTGAGCCATGCTGTCCGCCGCCATTCAGATCCTGGCGTTCGCCTTGGCGCTCCTTGGCGTCCTCGGCGCCACGGTAGCCACTCTGCTTCCCAACTGGAAGGTGAGCATCAATGCCTGGTCCAGCATCATGACCCCCATCTCGCAGATGCAGGGGCTGTGGATGGACTGCGTCTGGTACAGCTCCGGCGTCTTCAGCTGCACCATGAAGAACTCGGTGCTGTCGTTGCCGGCGTATCTGCAGACCACGCGGGCCGCCATGGTTCTGTCCTGCATGGTGGCGTTGTTTGGACTCTGCCTCGCTTCCCTGGGGCTCAAATGTACCCGCTGGGGGGGCAGCCACCGAGCGAAGGGGCACACAGCCATCGCTGCAGGGGGGTGCTTCGTCCTGGCCAGCGTTCTCTGTCTGGTCCCTGCGTCCTGGTTCACCAGCGAAGTCATCACCGCCTTCCTGACCACGGACCTGCCCGACAGCAGTAAATATCAGCCTGGAGGAGCTCTGTGCGTGACGTTCATCTCCGCTGGCTTCCTCCTGGCTGGAGGAGTCATTTTTTGTTTGTCGTGTCCTGGAAAGAGAACAGGACGACCGGACTATCCTTCCCCCGCCGACCCCGACAGACTTCTAATGTACCGAGAGGAACAGCGGAGACGGGAGCTGCAGACGGAGCACGTGCAGCCCAAAAAACGGCAAAATGAGGTGGTGAAGCTGCAGATGGACAAAGTGAAGCAGGAGAAACCGGGACAGGATCACAAGCAGAAACTCTACTCGTCTCCCTCCAAACTCCCTCAGAAAGACATCAAGGACAGCTACAGCCTCCAGGAGTATGTTTAGTCCTCACAGCTGAGAGGGGAAATGTGGAGTTTTCAGCTGCGTGGCTCATAGAAAGGGGGAGGTGGACGGGGGAGGTCTGCTTGAGGGGGAGTAATTACCAAATGTCGGAAACGACAGATTCATCCTGAGAGGAGGGGAGCCCGACGAGAACGCCACCAAACACTGTCAATCCTTAAAAAAACTGCCGCAGCTCACCCGAACCAAAGTCTGAACCTGCTGATCACATTAAAACGTCTCCAGCTGCGGAGACGCCTTCAGAGATTCACCCAAACAGAGCCAGCCTGAAGCTGTGAGGCCGCGGGCAGCATCGGACCACCAAAGCAGATTTGAACAAACATTTAGATTCACTTCAAACTTCAGCACGTCCTGAGATATTCCACGTCAGCCATTAAGAATAAAAGAAAATAAATGTCACGTAACAATCAAACGAAGGCCAGGGAAAGAGACGAATGCTGCTAAATTATGACCTGAACTGATTTTAAATTGCACTTTAACAAATTAAAATGTTGTTTGTCCGTCTCACGCTGATTTAATGAACCGCTGTTTATGAAAGATCCTGGGTCAGGCTTAGATCGAGGTGCAGGCAGGACTCTGAGACATGGAATTATGTCAAAGCACGTGAAGGTTTCCTGTCTAAAATGTCCTTTCAGTGCCACAACAGAATATTTGAGTCTTCAGTGAGAAGCCACACGAGTCCCGAGCTTCAGCTGCTGGTTGATGTCGCCGCTGTCAGGTCCGCTTTGGCCCGGCTCTGAACTGAATCTGGTGCATGCTGTCCGAGCTTTAGATGTCGCTTACAGCCACAGTTTAGTGAAGCTGCTGTCGCAGAAACGATCCAGATCCAAAGATCCAAACACGCCGTCCGCTCCGTCTTTTCCCAGCGTTCAGAGGGAGGCGAGGGGTGCAGAGCGGCGTGGAGAGAGGTAATGATGCTCTTTGCTTTCCCATTATCCTCTCACCACGGCTGGATGCACACTGCACACCCCTCCACCAGCCTCCCTCCGTCAGCTGTATGAAGGACAGCCGGTCGTTTGCAGTTAAAGCCTGATGGAGACAGAGTCAGTCCACAGTATTCTGACTGTACATTTGGAGGACGGCTGTCCTCTCACCTGAGGTCAGCTGTCAATCAACCCGTCTGACCTGAACTCTCAGGAAAAGCTTCAAACCTGCGGAAAAAAGAATTCATGAAGGCGATTCATCGTGAACGCAGAAAACACATTTTATTCCGTTTTTGCTTCAAACTCGACCTGCGTCCTTTAAAAAGACATTTTCTTCAGTTCTGATGGTTTCACATGTTTCTAAACAGACTCCTCTTTACTCTGATTTGTATCTATTATTATTATTTATACACTTTGTGTTGGCTGTGTATGGAACCACAAAGACATTTCTATAAATAAGATTTGAGCTCAGCCTCAGATCGAATGTGGCGGATCCGTCTGTAACCTCTGAGGGAATGTTGCTGTCGGTTACAAAACAGAATCATCGAGACTCTGCCGTCAGTAAAATCATCAAATTCAGTTGATTTTCTTGGATCCATTTTTATGAGTTGCTTCCTTTAATTGTCTTTAGTCACGCCTGATAAGACCTCGGCCGCGCTGTGGTGTGCACTTCTTAGCTAAAGTATAAAACTCTAAAAATGTACACAAATATGGAATACATGCTTAACACTGAATCTACACCTGACAGGTTTCTGTGCTGTTAGCTTTCAGCAGGTTTACAGCTCAGATCCCTGCAGGTAATTTTAGAAACGCCAGTGAACTCTAGTGTTAGCAACAAGTAAAAGAACATGGTCGATGCAGTCACTGTAAAACTGATTTTAGTCATATTAAGTCACAGACATTTTAAAACTCTGAATGTAATTTTGTCTGGATGGTTTCAGATAAAAATCTGATCACTGTGTTTTTATCCATAAACAAATAAAAACGTGTCTGAAGTGAAACTTTCACTGCTGCTGATTTTAAGTTTTAAATTAAACTGGATGTTTTTTCTCTTTGTGGTTCAACCAGGCGTATTATTCATCTGAAGTGTGTTTGTTGAAGGTTTGTGCAGTGTCACAGAGTAATCCCACTGTGTAACTGTGTCCAGCTGTACTTGAGTATTTACTCTGATTACATTACTTCTGATCAGCAGCCAATCATCATCCAGGTCAGCAGCAGCAGACCCAGCAGCAGCTAATATCACTGACTAGTCCAGCAGCAGTCAGCCCAGCTCGGCGTCTGTCTTTCAGCCTTTTATTTCACCAAGCTCTCACCAACCACTAAAAGTCAGTCCCAGATTTACTCTTGTCCGGCGGCTTCTTGCTCGCTCACTCTCTCCTTTTCTCTTCTTAGCTTCCTCCATCAGCGTCCTCTTCACTCTCTGCTCCTCTGCCATCATGTCCATAGAAGCTGCTGCCTGCTGGGCCTGAACACCTCCTCTGTGTTACAAACACAAACACTCTCTCGGTGCGTTGACCTCAGCGTTCACCTTAAACATGTGACAGCTCATTAAGATTCTTTCACCAACATCAGCCATGACGCTGTTCTGTTCCTTTTGAAGGTACCGATAGTTCACACAATGTAAAAGATTCAAATTTAGCTCAGTTCACTTTTTAAAATTACATTTACGTGAGATTTAGATTCATTTACTTTTCACACCATGTATCTGTTTGTAGCTGTTTGACCACCCTCAAAGAAAGTCAGAGATTTGATGTAAATAGTCATTATCCGTGTGTGTGTGTGTGTGTGTGTGTGTGTGTGTGTGTGTGTGGTGTTTAGCTTAGGCTCCATAAGACATGTTTACCAGTTAGCGTGTGTGAAGCCAGTGTAGTTGCGCCCCCTATCATCTGAGGCTGGCATTGCACTACAGGTACATTCATGTTTAACTCTTTAGATGAACTCAGAGAATCACTTTATTTATTTTCAGCAGGTGAATGAAGGATGAGTATCTGTCGAGTATCTGACGAGTATCTATCTCAGGTCCCCACAAGTGATGGTTCTGAGTTGGTCCCCATACCACATATAAACCAGCGTGTGTGTTCGCTCAGCTGTGTGTGCAGGTTGTTGCACTGCGAGTCGTCGGCCACAAAAAGTTGAGAGGCCGTGCCAACACGATTCAACTGTTCAAGTCATTACCTGAACGTTTTGGACGTGGACACGTCTGAACAACACAGCTGAGGTGTGTTGTTTCATAGTTTGATGTCTTCAGTGTTAATTAACTGGTTCTGTTTATCACACTGACACAGTTTGTAAAGTCAGGGTTCAAACACATAACAGGCCTGGTCAAAGTGAAAGTTTGAAGTCTTCTGTTTAAAAGAAGTCATGTGGTTTCTGGTAAGTTCTGTTTGTACTGAAAGTGAAAGTAACAGGAAGTGGGAGGGTCACACTCACATCATATATAAGTCTGTTCACTGCTCTGTCTTCATTCTCAGCATCTACTTTGTTCCAGCTCATCACAGGTAGGACGTTTCTGCTCCTGTCAGATCTTTGCTTCATGTTGTTGTGCTGGTCAAACTCTTTATCTCTGAACAGACACGATGCAGAAAATAATATAAACTGTTTGTCCTGCTGTGAGATTCAGCTGCAGCTGTTTGGTTTGTTTTACCATAATATGAAAGACTCGAGCTGATCGAACAGACTCGACTGATGGTATTTTACTGTGTTTACCACATACACTGAAATCTCCTGCCGTCTAAAGGAGTCAGCGTGTTTCTGATGAGTCATGTTTTCAATGAAAGTGTGTTTCTGATGAGTCATGCTTTCAATGAAAGTGAAAGTCAGGTTAAGTAATGGAGCCTGATTGTAAACAGTGTAATGCATCAGAGCATGTGTTGAACAGAGGCTCATGTCATGATGTCAGAACAATAATCAAATCAATCTTGTGCATGACATCATCACTTCTGTTTGGACGTGGCTGCATTAGATTAAAATAACACATGACATGAAATGACCTCACATCCACAGTAGAGAGAATAAAACTCTAATAACTTCTGTTTGAACATCTTCATCTAATAGTCTGATCAGTGTCTCTCCTTATGACTAGATAATCCACGTTTCACACAATGAACACAGAACATCAGCTGTCTGTATCTTCTGCTTCTGAGAGAGACAGAATGATTGACAGAACAATAAAACCTCAGGGCCTGTTCATGCGGACTCTAAGGGTTCATTCATGTGTTTACTTCACTGTTGATTCTTCAGACATGGGTGGAGGAGGGTCCACACCTGAAGCTCCTTCTCCATGTAAGTCAAAAATAAAAACATTGTTGCTCATGGTAAATTCCACAGTGTTGCATGATGTCTGTGTGTTTTCTCTGCTCTCATCTGAACATGGATCATCTTCATGTATCATTTGTCAGGTTTCAAGAAACCATGGAGGGAAATAGACTGGGGGTGAGTGTGTCTCCACCTTCTATATAAACTGTCTGTAAGATCACAGCTGGGTCTGTAATGTAATGTTTCCTCCTCTGAACAGAGACAATCAGAGCGTTCTGCAGTACCTGAAGGACTACAAACCTCAGACTGAAGGACAGAAACTCAGGATTCTTCTTCATGGACCGGTTGGAGCTGGAAAGTCCAGTTTCATCAACTCTGTCCAAAGTGTCTTAAAAGGCAGAATCTACAGACAGGCTTTGGTGGAGAAGGGCGCTGACAACAATGACGGCAACCCTTACGACTCTTTTACCAAAAAGGTACGAGAAGAACGTTTGATGAAAACATCCCAAATTTATTGTCATATATGTTATGGAACGTTCTCTTCCTGTGGTGTTCTGAGTGACACATATATTTTAAATGGAATATAATAAAAGCACACACACAGACATTATACAAGGTTACATGAAGTCACATGTGGCCTTGAGGTCCTCAGCAGTATTAGCTGTTTGTCTTTGGCTGGCAGTAGCAGGTGTCGTCCTATCTCAACACTGTGGCCAGGGTCGAAGGACTCTGGTGCTGCATGCTTAGACATAATAGACAGCTCGCCACTGACATTCCAATCTGCGTAAACAGACATCTGTGTCTCCAGACTTCATCATGCTGACGAAGACACCGTCCTTGGTAAAAGCATTCTCTTTACCTGATTCTGGGCGTGTAGTGTTTGTGGTGTTATCTCAGGGTTTAAAGTCTGTCCACCAGCATGAGTTGGGCAGAGTGTGAGACCGACTCAGACACTTCTGATGCTTTATGAGAGTGTCTCTGATTCTCCTTGATCAAGTGTCAATAAATAATACAGCATAAGACATCAGAGGCTCCTGAACACTCAATAAAAAAAGTTTGTGTGTATGTATAAATGTGTGTGTGTGTGTACTATTGACATGTCTGTCTATTGTTTATTGTTTTACAGTACACCACCTACAAGGTCCGAAAAGAAGGTCCAAAGTCCTTTTACCCTTTTGTCTTCAATGACATCATGGGTCTGGAACTCAAAGGTGTCCTCGTGGACGACATCAGACTGGCTCTGAGGGGACGTGTGAAGGACGGCTACAGGGTACAGCTGCTGCAAACTTTACAGAGTGTTTTTACACACATTTCGTACTGTTCATATCACAGCTGTCATTTTATTATGCAATATTACACAAGAGGGTGTGCTCATCATGCGTCGTGATGACAGTGATGCGACCGGCATGACTGAAGTGTCAATAATAAGTTAAATTATTATTGATTATGTAACAATTATCAATCTAAACAAAATCTATTTTCAAAAGATTTTCATGTTTTGGGGCGATTTGCTCTCAAATTAAAGACTCTCTGCTCGCCGCTCTCTGTTTCTGTTCTAACCTCCATTTCTGTGGAGATACACAACTTCCACCTGGAAAACAATTAACGAGGTACACACCTGTATTAACGAGGCACACACCTGTATTAACGAGGCACACACCTGTATTAACGAGGTACACACCTGTATTAACGAGGCACACACCTGTATTAACGAGGTACACACCTGTATTAACGAGACACACACCTGTATTAACGAGGCACACACCTGTATTAACGAGGCACACACCTGTATTAACGAGGTACACACCTGTATTAACGAGGTACACACCTGCGTTAATGAGGCAGTCTAACAGCTCCATAACACACAGAATATTCATGAAAGAACGATGACATTGTAAATTCAGAAGCATTACCTCATTAAAGTTGACTTGTGTATTATTCATATTTGTTTACATTTTATATATTTGTAGTGATGAATCAGCTGTGCTGTCATGCTGATCTGAGCACATTCTAAATGTCTAGTTGACCAATCAGATTGCTCGGTTGGACCTACTTGTTGTATAACCTGATTTCAATTTGTTTTCCAGTTCAATCCTGAATCTAAGTTGTCTGAACAAGATCAGTTCTACAATGACAGCCCGTCCAACAACGACAAAGTCCACGTCCTGGTTTGTGTTGTTCCTGCCAGCACGGTAGCTAACATTAAAGATGTAGATGTGCGGAAGATTCGGGAAATCAGGAAGGAAGCCAGTGACCTGGGTAAGAGATCTGTTAATGATAATAATAATAATAATAATAATAATAATAATAATAATAATAATAATAATAATAATAATAATAATAATGTGGTCCAAATTAACGAGTGTCACACAGCTTCGTTTGTATTTTCCATGATGTCAGTTACAGGACTCGTAGTTTTCTGTTCTCTGCACAGGAATTCCTCAACTGGCCGTGATCACCAAAATTGATGAGGTCTGTCCTGAAATGGAAAAAGATGTAAAGAACGTCTACAAGCTCAAGGTCGTGAAGGCAAAGGTCTGTTTGACAGTTAAACTAACTTATAGACTGAAAATGTTTGAATATGAGCGCTGTCTGTCTCATACTGAGTCTGATACACAAACTAATTCAGATCTGTAGCTCATAAAATTCTGGCATCCTCGGCTCCGAGTGTTTGAAAGGCTGAGCCTTCCTGTAGTGACCTGGTTCTGTCGAATGGTGTTTATTCTCATGAATGTTGTGGAATTCTCTATCCTTTGGGTACACAGGACCCAGCATGGGCTTTGGGGTCATACACGGTGACGGCACTGAGCCAGATTGGAGAGCACGCTGAGTCGACATAATAGATAGCTAACTGTTGACGGTCCATGAACATGAACAGAGAACAGTGAACACTAACATGGGTAAAAACGAATTCGCGGTTCGGTACTTTACTGTCATGATTTCCATACGAGCGAGCTTCTCGTGTAGCTTCTGTCTCAGAGGCTTGGTCTGAATGAGGCACAGCTCCACAGATCCACTGAGCACAGAGCACATCAGCAGAAGTTAATAAAGTAAATCTAGAATGGTGTATTGTTTGCTTCATAGTGCGTACTGAAGCGTGTATCGAACGTTTCAGTACAGATACAAGTATTGTAATAGCCTTCCCTTTGCCTGTTTTTGTGTGTATAGTATTTGTGTTTAAAATCTGACCCGCAGCATGACTCATGTGAATGTGAAAATGTCTCCGATTCTTTTTGATTAAGCTTCAGTAAATATTACAGCATGAGACACCACAGGCTCCTGGACGCTTTCTTCCCTCCTGACCTGGTGCCATTGACTTTCAGTAATTTCTCCACAACAATGAACAGCTGTTCGTACCCGGCAGTGTTAGCATACCGGTGACTGACAGGCAGGATATGACTGCTGGAGAAGACGATGGGGATGCAGATCTGGATCTAAGACAGCACAGAGTACCGTTTGTTACCACTAGGAGCAGACGATATCGCCACAATAAGATGGAGGAGCTAACGGCGCTAACCAGGCTACAGAGGGAGGACGGAGAGTGTGGCATCACAGAGATGAAGGGCTGAATGAACTCGTCGAAGACAGACAGACAGACAGACAGGAAAGCAGGGAGAGAGAGGGGGAATGACTGTAAGGAAGCGTCCGTGGACCACAGGCTGGAGTAACCAGATCACTGCAGGAAGGACTCAGCCTTTCAGCCTTGTACCCGTATTATTTATCTATTATCCACCGTGTAGATCACAAGCCGCTGTAACAAGTGAATTTCCTCAGTCTTCTCTTGTCTTAACCTTTGCTGAGCTGTCAGCCCGTGGTCGAGCAGCACCGGGAAATGCTGCTTGTACCAACTTCAACGTCCTCTGACTTCCCACAGCAGTGCAGTGATACACGAGAGACGCTGTGGGCTTGTATTTCATCTTGAAACACACACTGTGCTTCTGCCACTAACCTGCTACAATCCAACTTGTCATCATGAGAAAACTGAGGAAATAACACATATACATGTACGAGCGCTTTGGGCTTCCTCAGATTTGTGAACTGAGATGTTGTGGTTTCTTTTTAAATGCAGATGGAGGAGTTCAGTGTAAAGGTGGGCATTCCTATGAACTGCATCTTCCCTGTGAAGAACTACCATGAAGAAAACAGGCTGAACAGTGACATTGACTCACTGATCCTGGACAGCCTGAGAGGCATCATTGACTCTGGAGACGATTATTTCGAACACCAGATGAGTCAGACTGACTCAGACTGATGTGATGAAACATAAAAAGTTGTATTTCATGATGTCAAAACAATAATTAGCATGCTGTACTCCTGCAGACTGCGCTTCAGCTCTACTATTTCTCAGTAGTAATTCATAATTCAACATTTCTTTAACGTTTGTCTGTTTTTGTAAATAATGATTCATCATTGACACTTGTTTTGTTTTTCAGTAATGTTTATGCTTCAATTCTGAAAAAGAAACAGAAATCTCTTAAAAAGTTTTTGTCTTTGAAATAAATTCTCTTTATTTATTGTTGTTGCAGGATGATAAGAACATTGTTTCATGAATACTTAGTCTAAAATATTTAATGCTGCAGTCACTGTGAGCCAACAGTGTAATGTCTCTGCCAACGTGTTCATTCATTTCAATAGAAGACAAAAACTAAAGAATTTAACTGTTTAATTCTTCAGACTCTTCAGATGAGTCACATCAAAATAAAAATTATTATTGATGGAAAATTCCACATTGCTGCATGATGTCTGTGTCCTTTGGTCTCTCTGAACAATTATTAGTGTCAAAGTAAAGTAATGAGTAATGTGAATGTGTGAACATTATATTTAGGTAAGAGGCAATGTGCGAAGTTTGCTGTGACACTGAGAAGCAGCTCAGTCCAGAGAATGATCGGATGCAAGTTTCCAAACTTTGACCCGCGCCCAGGACCAGACGGTGCTGGCCCATTGCAGGTCTTGTGCCTTGTCCTGACTTGGACCACCCTCCGACCATTTTGACAGGCTTTGTTTTGTTTTTTTTGTCTTTTTGTCTTTTTGGCTCTACTCTATTGCAGTCAGTATACCCAGGTTTATGTGTGTTTCAATGTGTGTTGGAGAAGGTGGGAATGGCTGCGACACCAGACCCCCAACAAGGAGAAGCTCTATCTATCCAACAGTGTGATCACTGCTGCTTCACTCCATCTGTCAGTGCTGAGCTTTAGTTCATTACATGCTTAGTTGGCTCCATCTAGTGGACAGGTAGTAGAACCACATCATGTGATTTCTCTGGCACTCACCTGGTTTCTGCCACAGGTTCGACTGGTTTTGACGTCACTCTGATGTCTTTTTTTAGACTTTGAAGTTGTGAGGGTGTGACGGCGTCCTCAGATCAGACGCACACAGACACACAGACCAGGACTGACAGGAAGAAATGAGCAGCTTCTTCTCTCCCAGGGTTTCCTCCACAGCTGAAGGTGACAGTGTCTGTAAGTCGACCTGAGTTCAGCAGGTGAGAAATGTGTGAATGTCTGATCATCAGGATACTGTGATCACAGTGTGCTGGGTCACTGTTCTGTTGAAGCCCACAACAGACTCTGAGACCAGACTCTGCTGGACCTGGACCTGGACCCGGACCTGGACCCGGACCCGGACCTGCACCCAGCTGTGTGTCCATGAGTGACTGGTCTATGTTTCAGGCACCTATTGGGTTCAAAGTCAGACACTGGTCTGATGATCAAAGGTAAAAATGTATCTCAGTGAGTTTTCAATGTTGGATCATTCAAAAGTCAGTCAGGTAAGAGTAGGTGATGAATCTTCATTCTAAACTTTCAATATTTATTTTTGGTTTTAAGGCAAAAACAAAATGATTTCTTTCCACGTGAGCTCAGAGTGAATACTTTTCTTTCCAGCTTCAAGAGCGCTGACTCAAGTGACATCACGTGAGGTCATTTTATCAGACTTCTGACATCACATGAACATCAAGGCAACAGCCCAGCATTTTGAATTTGGCATGCAGTGCCAATTTTAACCATGAGATGTCAGTGTTACACATAAGGTGACATGCGGTTCCTGTATATAATGAACAATGGTGAAATTCACCCACTCCAAAAAATGTTTGTCTCTGTGATTCATAATTCATCTGTATCTTCAATAGATCAATAAATACTATCATAAAACATCTTGCTCCACCGCTCCACCCACACCGTGCCCACCTGCACTGTCAGATTTGGTCAGGAGTTTATTGGAACTAAATGTGGTGTCCATGTTCACAGGATGGTTCTGAGGGTCCCTGTCAAATCTTCACACACATCTTCCATTGAGCATGAGCCCAATGGTAGAGATGGTCATTACCTGTCTGAGAAGGTTGTACAGGATTTAATCAAACACTTGTACATGTACTGATAGACTGCAGATACGATGAAGGAAGAAGAAGAATTACTGACTGGGGAATCTGCTAAGAAATGGAAATTATGCAATGTTCTATCTAATTAGTTCAGAGTAACAGGAATAATACAGAGAATTTACAAATGTACTGCATCAGACTCCAGCCCAGTACGTGGTGGTAATGCATCTATAAGCTGTTTGCTAGCTGGTGAAGAAGAAGAGGACAACATTGTATTAGCTGGTACCAGAGTCCCGACTGATGGACTTTGCTCCACAGTAACCTGACCTCAACCCAGTTGAACATTTATGGGGGCACTTGAAGAAACTGGGACTGGCTTCTGTGAAATCACGTTCCACTGACCAGAATTACCAACAGGACTGTGTGACTGGTATATAACCCACTATATAACTTTATTACAGGTGACTGTACAAACTTCTCCAGTTGGTCTCTGGACACGTCATTTTCTTTGTTCCAGTCCAGCAACAACAACAAGAACAGGTATGAGCTCTTCTATGAAGTTAAATGGTAAAATCAAATTCTGCTTCAACGCAATCAAGGAAATATAATTACTGTAAGCATTGTTGTTTTTTTAATAATGTGGGTTTTTATACCTCAATTGTACCAAAGTTAGATAAAAGTTTTTTGGTTCTGGTTTTTAATGAAATAAAATGTTTTGTTGCAGGATGATAAGAACATTGTTTCATTAATACTTAGTCTAAAATATTTAATGCTGCAGTCACTGTGAGCCAACAATGTAATGTTGAAATATTATTCACTGACTCTGCAACGTGTTCATTCATTTCACTATCAGACAAAAACTAAAGAATTCTTTCATGTGTTTATTTAACGGTTTCATTCTTCAGACATGGGCGGAGAACAGTCATGTAAGTCAAAAATAAAAACATTGTTGCTCATGGTAAATTCCACAGTGTTGCATGATGTCTGTGTGTTTTCTCTGCTCTCATCTGAACATGGATCATCTTCATGTATCATTTGTCAGGTTTCAAGAAACCATGGAGGGAAATAGACTGGGGGTGAGTGTGTCTCCACCTTCTATATAAACTGTCTGTAAGATCACAGCTGGGTCTGTAATGTAATGTTTCCTCCTCTGAACAGAGACAATCAGAGCGTTCTGCAGTACCTGAAGGACTACAAACCTCAGACTAACGGACAGAAACTCAGGATTCTTCTTCATGGACCGGTTGGAGCTGGAAAGTCCAGTTTCATCAACTCAGTCCAAAGTGTCTTAAAAGGCAGAATCTACAGACAGGCTTTTGCGAACAACATCTCTCATGATTCGTTTACTACAAAGGTCTGAAAAAACGTTTAATTGTATTGAAAAAAGCATTTATGGCAAGAAACCTTGAAATAAAACAGTGTATGTTTTTACTATTACTTTTATTATTATACTCTTTAGTAATAAAGTGCCTTTGAGAAGTTTCTGTCTTTACATATTTACTGCGTACTGACCACAATAACTGCACTTTTCTGTGTTTTATAGTACTCGACCTACAAGATTGAAAAAGAAGGACCAGAGTCCTTTTACCCTTTAGTCTTCAATGACATCATGGGTTTGGACGCAATCAAAGGTGTCCTCGTGGACGACGTCAAACTGGCTCTGAGGGGACGTGTGAAGGACGGCTACACGGTACAGCTGCTGCAAACTTTTGCATTTATTTATTTTTTCATATCTGTGATTTAATTGGATTTAAATTTGTTTTCCAGTTTGATCCTGAATCTAAGTTGTCAAAAGATGATAAATCCTACAACGACAGCCCGTCCAACAACGACAAAGTCCATGTCCTGGTTTGTGTTGTTCCTGCCAGCACGGTATCTCTAATTACTGATGAAGTTGTGCAGAAGATTCGGGAAATCAGGAAGGAAGCCAGTGACCTGGGTAAGAGATCTGTTCATAATAATAATAATAATAATAATAATAATAATAATAATAATAATAATGTGGTCCAAATTAACGAGTGTCACACAGCTTCGTTTGTATTTTCCATGATGTCAGTTACAGGACTCGTAGTTTTCTGTTCTCCTCACAGGAATTCCTCAACTGGCCGTGATCACCAAAATTGATGAGGTCTGTCCTGAAATCAAAGAAGATGTAAAGAACGTCTACAAGTCCAAATTAATGAAGGCAAAGGTCTGTTTGACAGTTAAACTAAGTTATAGACTGAAAATGTTTGAATATGAGCGCTGTCTGTCTCATACTGAGTCTGATACACAAACTAATTCAGATCTGTAGTCAAAGTTAAAATCCTGTCTGTGGTCTCATCTGCATACACGTGAAGTAGCCGTGGTTGTTGGAGTGTCATCACTGTTGTTACTACAATTGTTGGACACAGACTCAGATTCTGACAACAGGAAGTTGTTACAAATCTCGCTTTGAGCAGAAAGTTTGGCCTGATTCTGTAATCAGGTCAGTCTCAGTCCAACAGATCGGATCGATGCAGCGAGCACAGAAACTTCTGATGTGTAATTTGTGAACTGAGATGTTGTGGTTTCTTTTTAAATGCAGATGGAGGAGTTCAGTGTAAAGGTGGGCATTCCTATGAACTGCATCTTCCCTGTGAAGAACTACCATGAAGAAAACAACATGAACGGTGACATTGACTCACTGATCCTGGACAGCCTGAGAGGCATCATTGACTCTGGAGACGATGCCTTCAAGTACCAAAAGATTCAGTCTGAATGCTTAGACGAAGTGCTCACCATAACATGAATCATAACAGTAGCCGAATTAAGCTATTTTCTGTCCACCAACACAACACACCTGATGCTTTGTTCACCACGTGTGTTATTTCATAGTTTGATGTCTTCAGTGGTTCTACAATATAGAAAGTAAGAAATAAAGAAGCACTGACTGAGAAGGCGTCCAAACTTTCAACTGGTTCTGTCTGTCACACAGTTTGTAAAGTCAGGGTTCAAACACATAACAGGCCTGGTGAAAGTGAAAGTTTGAAGTCTTCTGTTTAAAAGAAGTCATGTGGTTTCTGGTAAGTTCTGTTTGTACTGAAAGTGAAAGTAACAGGAAGTGGGAGGGTCACACTCACATCATATATAAGTCTGTTCACTGCTCTGTCTTCATTCTCAGCATCTACTTTGTTCCAGCTCATCACAGGTAGGACGTTTCTGCTCCTGTCAGATCTTTGCTTCATGTTGTTGTGCTGGTCAAACTCTTTATCTCTGAACAGACACGATGCAGAAAATAATATAAACTGTTTGTCCTGCTGTGAGATTCAGCTGCAGCTGTTTGGTTTGTTTTACCATAATATGAAAGACTCGAGCTGATCGAACAGACTCGACTGATGGTATTTTACTGTGTTTACCACATACACTGAAATCTCCTGCCGTCTAAAGGAGTCAGCGTGTTTCTGATGAGTCATGTTTTCAATGAAAGTGTGTTTCTGATGAGTCATGCTTTCAATGAAAGTGAAAGTCAGGTTAAGTAATGGAGCCTGATTGTAAACAGTGTAATGCATCAGAGCATGTGTTGAACAGAGGCTCATGTCATGATGTCAGAACAATAATCAAATCAATCTTGTGCATGACATCATCACTTCTGTTTGGACGTGGCTGCATTAGATTAAAATAACACATGACATGAAATGACCTCACATCCACAGTAGAGAGAATAAAACTCTAATAACTTCTGTTTGAACATCTTCATCTAATAGTCTGATCAGTGTCTCTCCTTATGACTAGATAATCCACGTTTCACACAATGAACACAGAACATCAGCTGTCTGTATCTTCTGCTTCTGCCGTCTGAATAAAGTTTAATGAAAGTGAAAGTATGAGTCAGTTCAAAAGTTATTATGTAAACTAACTGTGATATATCTAATATGTAACAGAC
Source organism: Nibea coibor (assembly GCA_023373845.1). Lineage (NCBI taxonomy): Eukaryota > Metazoa > Chordata > Actinopteri > Sciaenidae > Nibea > Nibea coibor. The sequence goes on from CM041730.1 coordinate 21,359,102, forward strand.
ACACAGTCTAAACATGCTGAGTCATCCACAGATTGAATAAGTTTAACATTTAACATTTAAATAATGAATCAGCAAATCTTTTAATTAAATGAGTTTGTTTTCAGATTGTTTGATTTGTTTTTAATACTCAATCCTTCAAAATAAAAAAATAGATCAAAGTTTTTGTGTTTGACTGAAATAAATTCTTTTCATCTGTTGCAGGATATTTTTCATTAATTAGTCTAAAATATTTACTGCCAACAATTATTCACTGACTCTGCAACGTGTTCATTCATTTCACTGTTGATTCTTCAGACATGGGTGGAGGAGGGTCCACACCTGAAGCTCCTTCTCCATGTAAGTCAAAAATAAAAACATTGTTGTTCATGGTAAATTCCACAGTGTTGCATGATGTCTGTGTGTTTTCTCTGCTCTCATCTGAACATGGATCATCTTCATGTATCATTTGTCAGTTTTGGAGAAACCATGGAGGGAAATAAACTGGGGGTGAGTGTGTCTCCACCTTTTTTAACAAAACCTTTCACAGCACCAATTTATTGGTCGTGATTCAGTGACATCTTTTGTCTGACATCTGGCACCAAACAGAAAATGAAACTGTCTGTAAGATCACAGCTGGGTCTGTAATGTAATGTTTCCTCCTCTGAACAGAGACAATCAGAGCGTTCTGCAGTACCTGAAGGACTACAAACCTCAGACTGAAGGACAGAAACTCAGGATTCTTCTTCATGGACCGGTTGGAGCTGGAAAGTCCAGTTTCATCAACTCTGTGCGAAGTGTCTTACAAGGCAAAATTTCCACACGGGCAGCGGTGGACAACAGCGGCGCTGACTACTCTTTTACCAAAAAGGTACGAGAAGAATGTTTGTGTTGACGACATTCAAATTTAATTCTGTCATATATTTTCTACTGCACTTTTAATCAAATTGGTTTGTTATTAATCTAGGTGCAGATTGTGTATGTATCTGTTTGTATTGTATTATGACCTTGTTGTAAAGCACTTTGGGTATCGTAAGGACTATGCAAATGAACTTGTTTGATTGATTGATGAAACTTTACAATAAAGCTGTGTGCATTATTATTATTACTATACACAAAGCACCCGTTCATCATTTAAAAAAATATTTCATTCAAATCATTCAGTTTATTAAAACACAGAAAATAAAGTCATGAACTTTGTATTTTAGATCAATTGATTGTGTTGAAAACATCAGTCAAGTTAATTTTGTCATTTAGAAAGCTTAATAAAACATAATAAACAGCGTGTATTCTTATTATTATACTCTTCACAGTCAGTCCACGGTGTCTTCATGGAGTTTCTGTCTTCAGCGAAAAAACAAGCAGCATGAAGTCACTGTGAAAGAGGCGTCCAGTCATCATTTTTATTCACAGTTTAAGTGAATCCAAACCTGCTGGAAAAAACATGTTTGTATAATATGTATGTGTTTTACAGTACACCACCTACAAGGTCCCAAAAGGAGGTCCAGAGCGCGTCTGCTCTTTTGTCTTCAATGACATCATGGGTCTGGAAATCAAGGGGGTCCGTGTGGACGACGTCAAACTGGCTCTGAAGGGACATGTGAAGGACGGCTACAGGGTACAGCTGCTGCAAACTTTACAGAATGTTTTTACACTGAAATGTTGCTTATTTATTCATATTGTACATGTCACAGCTGTCAGTTAACCTGATTTCAATTTGTTTTCCAGTTCAATCCTGAATCTAAGTTGTCTGAACAAGATCAGTTCTACAACGACAGCCCGTCTGACAACGACAAAGTCCATGTCCTGGTTTGTGTTGTTCCTGCCAGCACGGTAGCTAACATTAAAGATGAAGTTGTGCGGAAGATTCGGGAAATCAGGGAAGAAGCCAGTGACCTGGGTAAGAGATCTGTTAATAATAATAATAATAATAATAATAATAATAGTAATAGAAATAATACTAATAATACCATCCATCCATCCATCCCTCTTCTTCCACTTATCCGAGGGCGGGTCGCTGGGGGCAGCAGCTTCATCAGGGAGGCCCAGACTTCCCTCTCCCTGGCCACTTCATCCAGCTCCCCCAGGGGAACCCCAAGGTGTTCCCAGACCAGCCGAGAGACATAGTCCCTCCAGTGTGTCCTGGGTCTTCCCAGGGGCCGCCTCCCGGAGGGATGTGCCCGGAACACCTGGCCAGGGAGGCGTCCAGGAAGCATCCTCACTAGATGCCCGAGCCACCTCAACTGGCTCCTCTCGATGTGGTGGAGTAGCAGTTTTGGCCGAGCTTCTCATCCTATCTCTAAGGGAGAGCCCAGCCACCCCGCGAAGGAAACTCATTTCAGCCACTTGTATCCGCGACCTCATTCTTTCGGTCACTAACCAAAGTTCATGACCATAGGTGAGGGTAGGAACAAGGATTGACTGGTAAATCGAGAGCTTCGCCTTTTGGCTCAGCTCCCTCTTCACCACGATGGACCGGCGCAGAGTCTGCATCACTGCTGAAGCTGCACCGATCCGCCGGTCAATCTCCCGCTCCGTCCTTCCCTCACTCGTGAACAAGACCCCGAGACACTTGAACTCCTCCACTTGAGGTAGGATCTCGTCCCGGACCTAGAGGCTGCACTCCACCCTTTTCTGGCTGAGAACCATGGCCTCAGATTTAGAGGTGCTGATTCTCATCGCAGCTGCAGAGAGAGCTGAAGGTCACGCTCCGATGAAGCCAACAACACACGCCCGTATTAGTGGGTCCGGAACCCCATACTCCCGGAACACCCCCCACCGGGCTCCCCGAGGGACACGGTCGAATGCCTTCTCCAAGTCCACAAAGCACATGTAGACTGGTTGGGCAAACCCCCATGCACCCTCCAGGACTGCACTAAGGGTATAGAGCTGGTCCGGAGTTCCACGACCAGGACAAAAACCACACTGCTTCTCCTGAATCCGAGGTTCGACAATCTTGCAGATCCTCCTCTCCAGGACCCCCGAAAAGACCTTCCCGGGGAGGCTGAGAAGTGTGATCCCCCTATAGTTGGAGCACACCCCCAGTCCCCCTTTTTGAACAGGGGAACCACCACCCCGGGCTCCCAGTCCAGAGGCACTGCCCCCGATGTCCATGCGATGTTGCAGAGACATGTCGGGGGTTGCTACCACGACATGCACCGACCTCCTTGCGGCCACAGCTCCGGTCAGCTGCCTCGACAATGGAGGCACGGAACAAGGTCCGCTCGGACTCAATGTCCCCCACCTCCCCCAGGACGTGAGTGAAGCTCTCCCGGAGGTGCAAGTTGAAGCTCTTTCTGACAGGAGATACAGCCAGACGTTCCCAGCAAACCCGCACAGAACGTTTAGGCCTGCCAGGTCTGACCGTCATCCTCCCCCACCATCGGAGCCAACTCACCACCAGGTGGTGATCAGTTGACAGCTCCGCCCCTCTCTTCACCCGAGTGTCCAAAACACATGGCCGCAAATCCGACGACGCAACCACAAAGTCGATCATTGAACTGCGGCCAAGGGCATCCTGGTGCACATATGGACACCCTTATGTTTGAATATGGTGTTCAATAACAGAACACCACTTGGGGTCAGATCAGGGGGGCCGTTCCTCCCAATCACGCCACTCCAGGTCTCACTGTCCCTGCCCATGTGGGCATTGAAGTCCTCCTGGACCTGCCATCTTACTGCAGTGGAGGCGTTTGTGTGTTCCAATGATCCCAGGAGCTATGTTGTCTGGGGCTTCATGTCTCGGGTAGGGACACCCATGGTAATCAGGTAATCTGGTTACCAGACAAAGCGCAGCTAAATCACCCCCTGATGAATACGAATACCAATGGAGCCAGGTCTCCCTTGCCTGGACGTGGGTCACCCCCCCCACCAGTTTCTTCGAGAGAGGTTGGATGCTCTACCACTCTGGAGTTGGCCCCAGTGAGAGGCACAGAGTGGGGGTGGGAATACTTGTTTCCCCCCGGCTCGGCGGCTCGGCACCTGTACAGTACTACTACTACTACTACTACTACTACTACTACTAATAATAATAATAATAATAATGTGGTCCAAATTAACGAGTATCAAACAGCTTCATTTGTATTTTCCATGATACAGGACCAGTAGTTTTCTGTTCTCTGCACAGGAATTTCTCAACTGGCCGTGATCACCAAAATTGATGAGGTCTGTCCTGAAATGAAACAAGATGTGAAGAACGTCTACAAGCTCAAGGCCGTGAAGGCAAAGGTATGTTTGACAGTTAAACAAAATTCAGATTCAGATCTGTAGTCAAAGTTAAAATCCTGTCTGTGGTCTGCATACACATGAAGTAGCCGTGGTTGTTGGAGTGTCATCACTGTTGTTACTACAATTGTTGGACACAGATAAGATTAAGACAAGACAGGACAAGATAAGACAGACTTTATTGACCTCACATTGGGGAAATTTACTTGTTGCAGCAGCTCACAACATACACGGTGGATGAAATACTAAATCTATAAATACTGGCATCCCATTGGCTCAGCTGGTAGAGTAAGCTCCCCACGTATGAAAGGCTGAGTCCTTCCTGCAGTGACCTGGTTCTGGCAAATAGTTTGTATAGTAGTTTACTTTTACTTTTCCACACTGTCTCCTCCAGTCTGCATGTCCAAGTGTCCCTAAATTGCTGCGTGAATGTGTGTGAATGGTTAGCTTCTAAAACTCATGCAGCAGTTGGCACCTTGCATGGCAGCCATTGGCATCAGTGTATGAATGTGTGTGAGTGGGTGAATGAGCTATGTACTGTAAAGAGCTCTGAGTGGTCAGAAGACTAGAAAGGAGATAAGTACAGTCCATTTCACTTTTTAAATGCAGCTCGAACCCGTCTCCTTCTCCTCACTTCAACGGGGATCTCTGGTCTTTCCACAGAGAGTATGCTAGCGCTCAGGCTAACAGCTGTTGTCAAGTATAAATAAGGCTTTTTTTTTTCATGAAGTAGTCCATACAACAGAAGTAAGGCAAATCACTAAGCTTCCTAGTTTCTGTGTTTACCACAAAACTGATGGAGATTGGTAGAGAAACACACCTGCCACCCTGATCGCGTTAATAAAAAGCACAGAAACTTCTGATGTGTAATTTGTGAACTGAGATGTTGTGGTTTCTTTTTAAATGCAGATGGAGGAGTTCAGTGTAAAGGTGGGCATTCCTATGAACTGCATCTTCCCTGTGAAGAACTACCATGAAGAAAACAAGATGAACGGTGACATTGACTCACTGATCCTGGACAGCCTGAAGAACATGATTAACTTTGGAGACGAGTTCCTTGACGAGTTAGTCTGAGTGTTTAGATTCATATGTTAAAAAAAAAAAAACCTGCATTTCATACCAAGATAATAATTTGCAACTTTGACCTGGATTTCAAATACAATTTTTGTGCATGATTTCAATGTTTTCTACATGTTTCTTTGCACATGCTTCCGTCCCTGCACACATGGCTTCAAAGCAATGTAATGTGATACTAAATGAATGACAATAAAGCCTGAAGTCATTACATGTTGGAGCCATATTCAATCTTAAGATATAATTACAAAATATGTAAACTTGTTTTCAGTTAATTGTGATATTTTCATTTGTAAAGGAAATTATTATGAAGGAAATGATTATTTCAGTTTGATGGTGATGTATGTGGTGGCCTCCTGTGGACAGGTAGCTATTTCATTTTTATGAATGAACCTTCGTTCATGTGGCGGAGTGTTAACGTCTTCTGACCACACACTCACAAATGTTTCCGAGCTTGTGTGTTGAATTACTTGTTTAATTTTGTTTTATAACTTTGGAAAGTCAACAGGAGAGTTATGTTCAATCAACACCTGGCTTGGATGTCTCTGCACATGCTTATTAAAACTCTGCAGCTTAACCTCAGCTGGCTAAAAGGAAATACATAAAGGTTCAGCACGAGTCAGTTAATCTGCTTCATTAAGATCATTTTCTGTATGAATCTCTTCATCTAGTGTCTGTATAACTCATTGTTGGAACTCTAAACGTTTCCATGAATGTATATCCGGCTCATCTTAATGTTTCACAGTGAACAGCTGGAACACTGAATCTGGTATCTTCAGCACATCAGTAAAATGTCTGGGCACACACACCTTTGTTTGCCATAATATGAATGACTTCAGGAGATGGAAGAGATCTTTGCTGCACGCCAACACGACGTCAGAACAACTGATGGTAGTTTTCTTTGTTTGCATGTTGTTTGTTCACCACATAACTCCACATGTGTTATTTCATAGTTTGATGTCTTCAGAGTTTGTACAGTGTAGAAAATAAGAAATAAAGAAGCACTGACTGAGAAGACGTCCAGACTCTGATATGTCTGTCACACTGACACAGTTTGTAAAGTCAGGGTTCAAACACATAACAGGCCTGGTGAAAGTGAAAGTTTGAAGTCTTCTGTTTAAAAGAAGTCATGTGATTTCTGGTAAGTTCTGTTTGTACTGAAAGTGAAAGTAACAGGAAGTGGGAGGGTCACACTCACATCATATATAAGTCTGTTCACTGCTCTGTCTTCATTCTCAGCATCTACTTTGTTCCAGCTCATCACAGGTAGGACGTTTCTGCTCCTGTCAGATCTTTGCTTCATGTTGTTGTGCTGGTCAAACTCTTTATCTCTGAACAGACACGATGCAGAAAATATGTCATATTTCAAACTGTAGCTGTTTTGTTTTTTGTTGCAGCATATTAATCTTTCCAGTAATGGGAAGATTCTGGTCTAAACATGCCGAGACACCTGAACCTGAACGTAAGAATAACATAACTAATAATTACCATTCATTCACATGTTGTACAATAACTTGAACATTTCTTTACCTTTTGTGTTGTACCTGTCAGTTCTCGATACACCATGGAGAGAAACAAACTGGAGGTGAGTGTGACTGTAACTCAAACGTTTCTTTTCTGCTTAAGATGAACTCAGAGGAGTACAAGTTGATTTATTTTTGTCCTCTTCCTCTTTCGGTGACAGAGACAAACAGAGCCCCCTGCGGGCTGTGAACGACTACAGACCTCGTACTGAAGGCCTGCAGCTCAGGATTCTTCTTCATGGGCTTCAAAATTCTGGAAAATCCAGTTTCATCAACTCTGTTAGCACTGTCTTACAAGGCAACATGAGCAGAATAGCTGTGGTGGGTAACAGTGAGGGCAGTGTCACCAAAGAGGTATGCAAAACCTTTAAACTATTAATCATCTTGAATTTGTTTCATGTAAAGATTTCAAATTATTTTAGAAAATGTAGCAAAGCTGTAAGATTCAACTCACAGTGATGCAGCTGATGCTGTGCACATCAATCAGTCAAACTTTATTTGTATAGCACTTTTCATACACAACATGTAACACAAAGTGCTGCCAGGACAAATTTCTCCAGTGTTTCCTCACATAACAGCTTCTTCCAGGTTGAAATTAATGTTGGTTCAAGAAGTGAAACACAAGACATCGTGTAGCCTTTGTTGACAGCTGTATGAATCAAAGATAGACAGTTTAAAATAGCGTTAACATCGATGTAGCAGAACCAGAGATATCCTGGTGCCTACGTTACCCACAATGCAAATCTGTGACAGTTCAGTTAGAGATCGAGGTTGTTAGGCTCCAATCAGCGAGAGTGATCGACACTGTTGAGCTGCTCAGCATCTTGTCCTGAACTGAATTTCTGTTGAAAACTTAACTGTGGTCACAATGGGACAAAACCACACATCACCATTATTTTCTCTCTGCTTTGTTTTCCACTGGTAATGCTTTAATAGAACATATTAATTAGTGTTTAAGGGCTTCATTATTATGTGTACTTGTTAAACGGTAGAGTCAATTTAATATGCTGTAAACTAAGAAGAACTTTCCTACGTGTTGATGTTTCTCTGTTCTGTTGTGTTCACAGTTCAGGTTGTTCAGTCAAATAGACAGAAAGTTAATGTAGGTGATGAGAACACCTGTTAGTAAGGTACCAAGGAATTGTGTTTAGGAAGGTGTGTAATATCATGTCTTTAAATGTTGAAATTCAACTCCCGTGGGAAACCTGGGAAAATTGCTCAATGTTGGGTGCTTGTAACCGATTTTTGAAAAATCAAACATTTGGCTTTAAGTAACTTGTGAGGGGTCAAACTAGGGTTTTTCATGATTCTGAGTTGATTGCAAGCATTAGTTTTTCACCAAAACCACTCCTTAGTGCAAAAACAGCCACCCCCACTTTTCCCTCTCACTGCATTTTCAGCCATTATTCACGAATAAAGGGTTCCAAACCCCCCACCTCCCCAAAAACAATGAAAATAAAATAACCCTTTTAAAACCATGAAAAATTCTATCTTTTTTCTATTTTTCTAAAGCAATAGCCTCAATGAAAGGGAATAATTGTAAGGGTAGCATTCGTTTTTCACTCTGCCACATGCCTCATTTACAAACCCAGGACTGAATCCTTGTCTTAGTGACTACAGATGGACATTAGGTGTTCAGGGATATGAGCCAGTTCCAACACTAGACCCCATGGCTCCTGAGGAGCTTCTTCAGTTCACAGTCTGCAATTGCAATGGAGATTGCAGCGACTGCCGGTGCAGCTGCAAAAAGAATGGTGTCAGGTGTATCTCGGCATGTGGAGCTTGAAAAGGCATTACGTGCAAGAATTGTGTTCATGATGATGTTCAGTTTGGAGAAGACTCAGACATTGACACGTGAGGCGTGTGGCAGAGTGGATCAGTATTATGCAAGATACTGAAATAAACGAATAACGCTACTTTTCAAATTCAAATGTTTGTTTTTGCACTCAGGAGCAGTTTTGGTGAAAAACTGATGCTTCTAGTTTGACCCCTCACAAGTTACTTAAAGCCAAATTTAACATTTTCAATTTTTCAAGAATCGGTAGTACTCCAACTTTGAGCAATTTTTTAAGAGGTTTCCCACAGGAGTTGAATGATATTACACACCTTCCTAAACACAACTGTGAAGAAATTTCTTGGTAAGGATTTAGTTCCCAGATTTTCATATGTTGCCCTCACTATGTAGGATCATTGCTTGAACAAATCAGGACAGGTGTAATAACTTCTTTTCTCTCTGTACGTGGTTCACAGTACAAAACCCACAGGATCCAAAAAGGAAACCAGAATGACTTCTACCCTTTTGTCCTCAATGACATCATGGGCATGCAAAATGCCACCAGGAGAAACAGAAGAGTCCGTGTGAAAGATGTCAAACGCGTGATGAAGGGACATGTGAGGGATGGTTACACGGTAGAGTTACTGCATTGTTCAAACATTTGTGACATTCTTTAGTTAAAACAACATGTAATCTGTTTTGTTGTGTTATTCTTGGTAAATGACCACATTCATCATTGTTTTTCAGTTCAATCCTGAACGTAATATATTAAAAGGTGGAGAATTCTACATCAGCAACCCAACTGCCAACGACAAAGTGCATGTTCTGGTTTCTGTTATTGATGCTGACACGGTACAACGGATGGACAAAGAGGTTCAGGAAACATTGCAGGACATCAGAGAAGAGGCCATTGACCTGGGTGAGAGCAGAAATCATCGTGTTTCTTCTTTTAGTATATTTGCTTGTTTTCCTGCTAATGTCCTCCAGAAAGACAGCTTCAGCTTCAGCTGTGATCAGTTTTCTTTTCTCCTGACAGGAATTCTTGAAGTGGCCATTCTCACCAAAATTGACACAGTCTGCCCTGAAATCAAACAAGATATAAAGAATGTCTACAGGAGCAGAACACTGAAGAAGAGGGTACATTATTAATCATTTATTGAGTTTGAACATCTGAAATATTATTTGATACTGTAAAACATGTTCAGCTATAATATCTGAACTGATGTGATTTTTTTAAAACATAGATGGAGCTGGTAAGTGCATACATAGGTATTCCTATGAACTGCATCTTCCCTGTGATGAACTACCATGAAGAACTCCAGCCCAACAATGACACTGATGTTCTGATCCTGAACGCACTGACAAACATCATCAGGGTTGGAGAAGAATTCCTCAACCAAAACAATCCAGCGTGACGTTCAGACAATCTTCTTGAACGTGAAATGACTTCTGTGACGTGACATTCAGAATCACTCTTTTCTGTTTCTAGCTTGTTTTTTAACATATGTTCTTTGGCTCTATTGAGCTCAGCTTACTCGTCCATTGTTATTTTGTGTGTTTAACTGTGTATCTGTCAAATGAAGTGCTGCCCAAGATTTTTTGGTTTCTTGGACCAGTTTTTGATAACTGATGCAGCTGAAGATCTTTTTGTAATCTGCTCATACTTTGTAGATTTCTGTTTTCTGAGGTTGCAGCTCATTGAGCTCTCAGTGCCACCATACTGTTACAAGACCACATTTCTGTTGTGTGTCATGTTTCTTTTCTGCAGTTTAAAGGGCAGTTTATTTTTTGCTGAACTTACCTCTCTCTCTGAGGTGGGAGGAGATGATTCACATTTTAGCCACTAGATGTCACTATCAAGAAGCCTGTATTTCAGTAGAGCCTGTTTCCTTAATCTGTGATGACACAGCATGTTCATTTATGATTTGATGCAGTAACTATCTGACAGATTGTACCTTTAACAGACTCATGTTACCTGTATGGAGCCACTAGGGGGCGAATTCAATATTTTAGGCTTCATATTTGTAAGGCTGTCAACTGCTACCGTGAAGAAGGTGATGCTACTGGACGAGGTGGCTGTTCAAAGTGAAGTGACTGACATCCACACGCTGGTGAAGGCTGCTCTCTGTGGTGCTTTTGGGTGGCTTGACACTGAAGATATTGGCTGCCAGATTTTGATGCAAACGCACGCAGTCCTTTAGCAAATGTAGTGGGATGTCTGAGAGTATCAGTCAGCACTGGAATCAAGGTTAAAGTCCAAAGCAATATGAAGATATGAGAAAAAAACATTTTTTCTACTTATAGCGCCCCCTAATTGTCAATGGTCACCAAAATGCTTGGCCATCTCAAAGAAGTGGTCATGACTCTGTGTTAGAAGTTTGAAGTCAAAACATCAAATAGTTGTAGAGATATGGCCTCACTTCCTGTTTGGCGATGTCACGGATGAGTTTGATTGGGTGCTACTGGTAAACGGAAGCGAAATTTAAAAATCCAAGTTAAAACTTTATGCGGCTTTGTCTGAAGATTCTATGGGTCAAGTCTCGTTGAAATCAGAAAATCTGCATGACCTGAAATGCTTTTTGAAGGTTTGTGATAAAATTCAAAATGGCATAAAAACCAATCTGGCGCAAACTGACGTCATAGTGTGCGTTGATCTCATCTTGCTCCAAGGATTCCAACTCTTATTTTGAAATCCTTTTGGCTTGTGTGTGTGTGCGGTCTTGAGTCTGTTAATCAGAGAGTTTTACAAAGTCTTTTATTTTGAAGGGACTCTTATTTTGAAAGACGTTTGTCTTTGTCTGTGTCCGTGTGTGTGTTGCCAAGCAACCAGGGTGAGCCGCAGGTCAGGGCAATTAGTGACAACTGCAGATGCAGTCTCCCTCAGTGAAATACACAGAAAGTCTCTGAATGAAGCCCCTCGAACAGGCGGCATTAAATGCCAAACGGTGTGTCGTATCCAAAAGACCACCTAGTGTAAGCAATTAGCATGTTGGCAATCAGGGCTAGAAATTATGGCCTGCTGGATTCACTGTCAAATCAGATGACTTCTGTCTGACGCACATCAGTAACATTGAAAATAGCCCCTCCCCCCTCTCCTCCCTCAGGCAGGCTTAAGGTTGCCGAGCAACCAGGACCAACTGCTGGGCCCTAATCAGCAGAGCAGTTAGTGCACCTGTTAAAATCGTCAGTTGGAACTGCCCAGAGAGGGAGAGAGGAACCAAATGAAGCCCCTGTGAAGACGTGGCGAAAAATACCAAACGGTGTGTCATATCCAAAAGCTGAAATATTCGTGATTGGGGGCTTCTTGACGACCAGTTCTGTGCCCAGTTTGAGAGCTAAATGTTAAAAACTCTGGTCTGGGTCGTCAGGTAAAGAGCAGATGCTCCCTGCTGCTTCTGGAAATTTCTTCTCTCAAATTAATGTGGCAGTCTATGGGGCTATGGAGGGGTGTCGCTGCCAAATCTTTGTGTCTGAGGCCAAAACTATAATACTGACAGCTTCAGCAGTGGTATCTATGCGACACCAACATATTTTCCTACGTTTCTAGCTATAAATGATTTCTGTAGCTTGACATTTGCGGCCGCAGTCGCAGTTTACAAATTTATTTTTGGACAAATTTTTCTCTCTCCCCGCACTCTAGGTATGACATCACGCACTCTAGCTCTTGAAAGTTCCCGCAATACACACCCATTCATTTTTTGGCATTTTCTTTGGTGTACAGCTGCCAAACCGTTTGGTGAAACTTTTTGAGAACCACTTTGCCATCGTGTCCTTGCTGAGCCGGTCGTTTTGACTCCTTGTTTGTGTATGTGCGACAAAAACTCTGGGAGAAGAAGCGAACCGACGAAAACACATGCTCTTTCAGGCACACTCGATAAGAATAAGCACGGTGGATAACATATAGTGTGCTAGGCACACTCAATTAATTTTTCAAGTTTAAAATAGGCTGGTAAAAAATACAAAACTGAGGTATGATTATTACGTATGTAAGGTTTGGAACTGTTTTTATTTCTGTTTTGTTTTTGGTTTTGTGTACTGGGTTAGAGTTAGCGTTGGCTGAATATGTCATGTAAAAGTATAAAGAATAAGCTAAAGCTTCAGTTTACACTTTTCCAGTGTATATATTATATTTTGTCTTTGTTTTCTGATAACTTAGCTAGCTAATTATCATAGCAATTATTTCTTTGCTTCCATGTACATACATTGTAAAAAATATGTGAAAAAGGACCAGAATAAATAAAATAAACTACTACTTACAATGTAAGTATGATCAGTATTAGGTAACAGGCTACTGAGGAATGTAAAACAATTAACTGGAGGATGAAGTGAACTCGGATATGTTCTTTTTAATTATACAATCAATGTGAGGCTTAAAGGAGAGTCCAGGTTTAAGTTCTCAAGAGGTGACCCATCATCAAAATGAATATTCAGATTAATATGTCACATATCAAACATCAGACTGACTTTGTCTCACACAGTATGAGTTTGTTGTTTGTACGGTCACACATTTTGACAATCTAACAAATACATCTAGTGGCCAATATGCATTTTCATTAATTTCAAAATGTTCAGAGTTCTCGGATCTCTTACAGTTTTTAGTAGAGAATTCTGTACATATTTTAAAAAGGATTGATTTTCTTCTTTGTGTGATAGTTGGCGCCATCACTCCATGTTTCAGTGCTTTATTTCATTAGATGGTTGGTTAGCACCATCTGGTGGACAGGTAGAACTACATCATCTGATGTGTGATTTCTCTGACTGTGTGTGTGTTGAGGATATTTGAACCCTCGTCTTCTGGTTTGGACCAGTTGACAAACACATGTTGTAATAATGAACAATAATGGTGAAGACTGAAAGGACGATGTATTTGTCCCATATCAGGTATCATAGAGATACAATAGACTGCAGTAATAACGTTACTTTGTTAAGTGACTAAGGGTCACTATCATCAGACCTTTATGATCCAGCTCATGAGGTCTGACTCTGTTAAAGTTTGACTTCAGATGTTCACTCCAAAGTTCAGAGCTGCTGTGATCAGGTTTCCTTAAAGAACTCTTCAGTTTTACAAAAATACAAAGATTGTAAAGAACTTCTTGATTAAAATGTCAAATTATAGTTACTTGTATTCCTGAACAGAAGAATTTGTTTTAGTGGTTGAATGGTATGTATTATAAAAAGATTGATAATCACAAGTTTAATATATAAAAAGTCTGAAGTTCACAAGTGACGTGGTTAGTGATCAGTGGGTCAGAAAAGTGCTCCTTCTCAACAATAATGTTTCTTTTATGATTTAATTTATGATGTTCAGTCACTGAAGCAGTCTGAGAGCTGCAGCGACACAGACAAATGGACTTTATTTCTTATTAATATCAAATACATGTTACTCATTAATGGTGACATTAATAAGTAACAACAAAATATCATCAAATATGACTATGACAACAAAAGAAAAACAATAGACAGCATTGATTTGAACCCTGTAGTCACATTTATATTTTACTCTAAGGTGACATGTTTTCAGAGAAACATGCCACCCTGATCTGAAGTCTGAACTTTATTTCTGACACATTTCCAGTGAAATCAGATGGTGAACTGTGACACTTGGACTTTTCTTCATTAACATCCTGACAGGGAGTCTTGCAGGTTCCTACTGTGTGATTGGAGCTGGTTCCACTGTCACGTTCATGTTTGCAGACTTTGACTGTGAAGTTCTGAGAGTGTGACCGCGTCCTCAGATTGAAGATGAATGATAATAATAATAATAGTAATAATAATAATAATAATAATAATAATAATAATAATAATAATACAATTTGAAAACCAAAACCTCTCCCTGCTCCCTGCAAATGAGTTGAGGTGGCTGGGTTTTTTGGTCCAGATATTTCCCCAACAGGCAGCTGGCGGTCCCTGTACAAGCTGCCTGTTGAAAAGCGGGCGGCAGACCTCGAGTGGAGGATTGTACATGGGGCGATAGCTACGAACAGATACAGGGCGCACATGGATCCGGAGCTGGGGGAGGAGTGTGTCTTTTGCTTTCAGACCCTGGAACATTTATTTGTTTGCTGTCCTCGGCTGTTGGCTCTTTTTAAGCTCTTAAAAAATGGTTCCAGGGTCTAGGAGAGAGTTTCTCATTTGCTTTGTTCATTTTTGGTCCAAAATACTGTGTTAAAGAAAACCCAGGAATGGTTAAGAGGAAAACACTGAACTATTCTAAAGTGGCCTTCTATGAGCCCTAACCTTAATCCTATTGAGCATCTTTGGAAGGAGCTGAAACATGCCATCTGGAAAAGGCACCCCTCAAACCAAGACAACTGGAGCAGTTTGCACAGGAGGAGTGGGCAAAAATACCTACAGAGAGGTGCAAAAGTCTCATTGACATCGTTTGATTGCAGTGATTGCCTCAAAAGGTTGTGCAACAAAATATTAAGTTTATGGGGTACCATCATTTTTGTCCAGGCCTGTTTCATGAGTTTATTTTTTTTTTAATAATTCTGTTGAAGCATGGTTGAAAAGCAATGTCTGACTTCCATTGGTTAAATTTCATAGAATTTTTATTTATTATTACTTTTTACAGATTATTTCTGTGACCATTGTGAGTTTTTCTTTCATTAAACGAAGGGTACCAACAATTTTGTCCACATGTGTATATATTATTTTGTGTCTGCGCTTGGAGACAAAGTTCACATTCAAAGTTGTTGAGCTTCATGTCTTAACATAATAATGGACTGTTGTTTCTCTTTTCTTTGTTGAGCGGTTCTTACCGTAACATGAATCATAACAGTAGCTGAATTAAGCTATTTTCTGTCCATCTGTTCACCACATAACTCCACATGTGTTATTTCATAGTTTGATGTCTTCAGAGTTTGTACAGTGTAGAAAATAAGAAATAAAGAAGCACTGACTGAGAAGGCGTCCAAACTCTGAAGTGTCTGTCACACTGACACAGTTTGTAAAGTCAAGGTGGTGACTGGATGTTCAAACACATAACAGGCCTGGTCAAAGTGAAAGTTTGAAGTCTTCTGTTTAAAAGAAGTCATGTGATTTCTGGTAAGTTCTGTTTGTACTGAAAGTGAAAGTAACAGGAAGTGGGAGGGTCACACTAATTCAACTAATTGCTTGTGCTTTCAGATGTTAGATGTCTTCATGTGTAACACTGACATCATGGTTAAAAATGGATACTGTAGCAGCCAGTCCTTCATAGATTGAAACTCAGACAGAGAGTGAGATAAAGTCGAAGTAAATGACGTTTAGTTTATCACATCACTCCAGACTCTGAAGTGTCTGTCACACTGACACACAGTTTGTAAAGTCAGGGTGGTGACTGGATGTTCAAACACATAACAGGCCTGGTCTTCTGTTTCAAAGAAGTCATGTGGTTTCTGGTAAGTTCTGTTTGTACTGAAAGTGAAAGTAACAGGAAGTGGGAGGGTCACACTCACATCATATATAAGTCTGTTCACTGCTCTGTCTTCATTCTCAGCATCTACTTTGTTCCAGCTCATCACAGGTAGGACGTTTCTGCTCCTGTCAGATCTTTGCTTCATGTTGTTGTGCTGGTCAAACTCTTTATCTCTGAACAGACACGATGCAGAATATAATATATAATATATAATATAATAATATATAATATACAATGTATTATGTGGTATGTGTGTTCTGATCCAATAATTAATTTCTTTAACTTTTGTCTATTTTTTAAATAATGAATCATTAAATATTTTAATTAAATTAGACTTTTTCAGATTGTTTGAATTAACATTGTTTTTGTGTTTGACTGAAATAAATTCTCTGAATAAATTCTCTGAATTTATTTCAGGATATTGAGTCACTGTTTAATTAATAATTAGTCTAAATGTGTTATAATAATAAATAAATATTATTCACTGACTTCACGCCGTCTCTACAAGGTGTTTCACTATAAGACAAAAACTAAAGAATTCATTCAAATGTGTTTGACTCTTTATTTAACTGTTTAATTCTTCAGACATGGGAGGAGGAGAGTCCAAAAGTTCACCACCTCGACGGTCTTCATCTCCTCCCCCTCCACGTCCTTCTCCATGTAAGTTCTAAATAAAAACATTCTTATTCATGGAAAATTCCACATTGTTGCATGATGTCTGTATGTTGTATTTCATTCCTCCTGACCGCCAGAGGGTGGTGCATCAGCACTGGATATCTCCATCTTGCATATGTGCAGGTCGAGTTATCATACCAACAAAGTCACCTGTGACCATGCTATGACGTAGGGTGCACGCCCCACTATAAAACCCCCACGTCATTACGCAATCTGTTCCTTCTATCTTCTCGCAACTGAGGAAAAATCTGATAGCAGGTCAGTTTGGCTCACGGCCGGTAGTCTTGTATCCTGAGGTTGGTGCTTCGGTTATTAATCCACCAGAGATTGTGGCAAGCCACTTATTCTTTCAAAATATAAAGTCTGTTGCTTTTGGATGAACAGCAGTGACCCCCGTCGCTATGGTTCGTACTGAATTATTGCATTCAGGTAAGTAAGCTAAGTTGCTTTTGTTGTTTGTTGTTGTTGTTAGTTTGTTTGATGACGAGGGAGAAGGACAGGACAAGGATAAAGATTCAGTGTCTCGAGCCTCTGATGCCTTGTCTCTGGGATCAGAAACTGTCCATGCCACACTGAAGCTGGCAGTTCGGATGGCTTTAGCACACCTGGCGTTGGATGACGCTCCTGTCACAGTAGCTCCTTCGAGTGCTTTTTTTAGGCAGACGCCACAGCCCGCAGCTTTTTCAGTCCCTCCTTCAAAACCATATATTGAAGAGCTCCAACACTGCTGGGTAGATCCAAAGTTGTTGTCTCATCACACCAGTGATGGCAGGCATTTGGCAGCCATGCAGTAGGCAGGCAGCTAAGGCAGTCGACCCTACCATTGCCTTTTTGATAGTCTCACCCGATGAGGCTCTCAGACCAGATGCCCTTGTGTATGTCCTTAGTCCTTGTCCTTGTGTGTCCTTAGTGCCGGCTGACCAATGATCTCCTTGTTAGGGCTTATAATATAGCAGCATGCGTGGGCCGTATTGGTGATTCCTTTTCCCACCTTATCCTGGGCCTGTTGCAGATCCTGCAGAAATCTGGTGTAGACTCTTCTGCCCAGATCCTCAGTGATGCATCCCTTCAGGCATTTGCATTCATGTCTAGGGAGTTTGGAAGATTGATGTCAACAGTGACAGTGGCACGCCGCCAAGTCTGGCTGGCACAGTTGTCTCTGTCAGAAAGTTGTTGCTGTACTCTCCATTTTCTTCCAGTGGTTCCAGGTCACATGTTCGGGCCAGCTGCTCAGCAGGCGCTAGAGCGCTGTGCCCAAATGGACCAGGCCAGGCAGCGGTTTGCGTCAGGGCCCAGTTCAGGCCCAAAGGCAGAGGGGTCTTTTGCCATCTGGTCCCAGCCACTCTCATCCACCTGTTCACCCAGGTGTGCAGCCAAGGTCTCACAATTCAGGGCATTATGATCAGCGCTGGCAGGCTGCCTTTTCAAGAGCCCAGAGAACCAGTGGTCACCCTAGGCTCTAGGGGGCGGGGGGGTCAGACCTGAGGCTCAGCTGGCCGGTGTCGGGTGCTTCTCTCAGCAGCACATCAGCTACTGGGAGAGGGAGACCACAGATCCTAGGGTAATCTCCACGCTGTCCAAGGTACACACACTGCAGTTCCGACACCGGCCACCAACTTTCAGCGGTGTCAGAATGTCTGTGGACAGGGATCCCGCAAAATCCCTTGCCCTCAGCAGGGAGCTAGCATCCCTTTTAGACAAGGACGCCATTGAGCCTGTCGAAGGGCATACATGGCTCAGTGGGTTTTATTCAGTGTATTTTTTAATCCTGAAGATTAGACCTTCAGGGGCTGAACAGATTTTTAAAGGTCCTGCCATTTCGAATGTTGCGGATGACAGATGTTCTCAGGGGGCCTGGTTTGTATCAGTCGATCTCAAAGATGCCTATTTTCACATGCCCATTGCTTCACACCACAGCACACACCTCGGTCTCTCACTTGCCCCTCGAATATTTACAAGGTGCATGGCAGCGGCCCTTGGTCCCACACAGGCCAGGGGGTTGTCTTGCCATATCTTGACAATTGGCTAATTGTTTCCCCAACAGCAGAGCAGGCAGTCAGCAACACTGCTGTGCTCCTTGGACATGTGAACCAGTTGGGCCTCACAGTCAATTACTCCAAGAGCAGTCAGAAAATAGATTACCTTGGCATGACTCTCGACTCTCTGTCAATGAGAGCCCTTCTCTCCCAGAGAAGAGTGGAGAATGTTTTGCAGCTCATAGGTTGCTTCCTGAAAGGTAGAGTGTTGTGATACAGCCTCTTTCTCAAGCTGCTGAAGATGCTGATGGCAGCATCCATGGTGATCCCCCTGAGTCTCCTTTCCTCACGGCCCCTTCAAATCTGGGTCAATGCACTTCACTTGGATCCCAAGTGGCACAGGGGCAGGAACGTCAGGGTATCCAGCCCTTGCTATGAAGCCCTGAAACCTTGGAGGAGAAAGGAGTATCTGGTCAGGGGGGTCCCATAGGAGTAATCCTTGCCTGCAGAGAGGTTGTGGAGACGGATGCCTCGCGGTTAGATTGGGGTGCAGTCTGGCAGCACAGGACCATCAAGGGCAGATGGAGTGCACTGCACAGGTGGGAACATATAAATGTGCTCGAGCTCAGAGCAATATATCTTGCACTGCAACATTTTCTCCCAGTATTGAAGGGGCAGCATGTTCTCGTCCAGTATATCACATATATCATCAGAGTGGCACCAGGTCCAGGCAGGGTCTACAGGTGTCAAAACAGCTTCTTACATGGGCTTTTCCCCACTTCCTGAGCCTCAGGGCCGTGTACCTCCCAGGTGTGCAGAACAGCGTGGCGGATGTTCTCTCTCACCCAGGGCTGCCACAGGGCGACTGGAGACTCCACCCAGAGGTGGTGGAAATGATTTGGAGTCGATATGGCAGAGCAGAGGTGGACGTTTTTTCCTCAGAAACATCCACACTTTGTCCCCTTTGGTACACCCTGATGGCAGGAACCAGCCTTCTGGGACAGGATGCCTTGGCGCATGCTTGGCCAGCCCGCCTTCTATATGCCTTTCCTCCAATTCTGCTCATTCAGTAGACGCTGGAAAGAGTGCAACAGGGTGGGCACAGACTGCTACTGGTGGCCCCCAACTGGCCAGGGCGGCCATCGTTTCCAGTGCTTCTCAAACTACTCCAAGAGGAGCCATGGCGCCTCCCAAAGAGCTTTGGGTTTGGCCATTGGGAGCCTAGACCCACTCCTGGCATCCTGTGACCAGTCAGTGATCCACACAGTGTTAAGTTCCAGGGCTCCCTCCACTAGGTCACTCTATGCTAATCGGTGGAAGCCGCCAGATCTGTCTGTCACTCGGAATCCGGTCATCCAGAATTCATAGAACCGCTGTTACATTCGTAACTCTCGTTTTCTCTGGTCTCATCTGAACATGGATCATCTTCATGTATCGTTTGTCAGTTTTCAGCACACCATGGAGGGAAATAAAGTGGGGGTGAGTGTGTCTCCACCTTTTTCAACAAAATCTTTCACAGCAATGTACTGGTTGTGATTCAGTGACATCCTGATTCACTTCCCAGTTACTGTCTGACATCTAGGCATCAAACATAAAATGGAAACTGTTTCCTTCTCTGAACAGAGACAATCAGAGCGTTCTGCAGTACCTGAAGAACTACAAACCTGAGACTGACGGACAGAAACTCAGGATTCTTCTTCATGGGCCGGTTGGAGCTGGAAAGTCCAGTTTCATCAACTCTATCCAAAGTGCCTTACAAGGCAAAATTTCCACACGGGCAGCGGTGGACAACAGCAGCGCTGATGACTCTTTTACCAAAAAGGTACGAGAAGAATGTTTGATTATGTTGATGAAGAAAACGCCCAAGTTCATTTTGTCATAGAAGTAACAAAGGCATGGACTAGTTTTTCTGCATCCGCTTGAGACAGGATGCGTTTTTGCAATGTTTCTTTATGGGGGAGCTGGAGGCCAGGCTGATCCTGTCTAAAGTAACTAAGTCTCTAAAAAGAGTTTCTGTTTCTGTGGTGTGGTGTCCAATTACAAGAACTTCAGTTTTGTCTGAATTTAACATCAGAAAATTGTAGGTCATCCAACTTTATATCCTTCAGGCATGCTTGGTGTTTAGTTAACTGATTGGTCTCATCAATAAATATAATCATCATGACATCAGCATAACAATGAAAGTTAATGTAGTGATTCCTGATAATGTTCCCCAAAGGAAGCATATACAAACTAGAGAGAGAATCTAGAATAGAAGTGGTCCTTGTACAGAACCTTGTGGAACTCAGTGACAAACTTTGTGGTGCATGGAAGATTCATTATTGACGTGAACAAACTGAGATCGATCTAAGAAATATGACTTTAACCAGTTTAGTGCGGTTCTTTTAATGCCAGTTGGATGTTCTCTTGGTGTCACTATTTTAAGCCGGTTCATGAAATAATTCATGTTGCATCCTTTTTTCTTTTAAACAACTGAAACTTGAGAAATGTTCAGCTCTCTTTGTGTTCTCATTAATGTTGGATGTATTTTTCTTTCTTTGCATGATGAAAATTTAAAGGGCAGGAAGCAGAAACATTCTCATGATGTTTTACACCTGGCCTGTTAGATTCAGTACAAACAAACTGTGACACATTAACTCATTTAGTTTGGTTTGTGCGGGCTAGTTTAACTCATGTTCAGAATATAGAACCAGACCTAGACCACCTAAAGAAGAAGGTCTCAGTCTGGTTCCATATGGACTGTCTATTTGTAGTGTGAATGTAAAGCAGAACATCCACAGGATGTGGTGGTCATTTTACATAAATTCATAAAGATCAAATCATGACTGAGTTAGCCGTGAGTCCATATTTCATATTTCAGGACGTTATGTTTTTCTACACAAACACAACACAGACTAGAGCTAAAAGGTAACAATGGATTTTTAAACAGTTTTTCCCTGAATCAAACACATGGTGTGATCAGACAGCCCGTTCAGACTCAACTCCAACAGAGGCGCTTCTGTTTGTGACGAGTTGGACGAGGTCAACCAGTTTATGCTTCTTCATTCTGTGGTAGTTTGAAGAGTCATGAGAACAAACTGAACTCATTTGATGAATCCAAAACTGCTGGAAATGATCTAATATGATAAAGACGGGTGATTTCTCAGATGCATTTATTTTATTATTATTATTTTATATTATATTATTATTAAGGTGCTGTTTGTTTGTTTTACATGCTTAATGTATGCACAGTAGAACATTAGGCATGTATAGCTGCACCAGAGACATTTAATTTAACTTAAAAACTACTTTTGAGTTGAAACAAATGTTGGTAATTTTAATAAACTACAAGTTAAAAAAGGTATGTAAATTTCTCTTTTTTGTATTGAAAAAATATAAAACTGTGAATTTTATGTATCGATGCACCCCTGATAAATATATATATGTATATAATTCTAGCTGAGTACTGACATGTCTTGTTTTTTGTGTTTTACAGTACAAGACCTACAAGGTCCGAAAAGAGGGTCCAAAGTCCTTTTACCCTTTTGTCTTCAATGACATCATGGGTCTGGAACTCAAAGGTGTCCTCGTGGACGACATCAAACTGGCTCTGAAGGGACATGTGAAGAATGATTACACGGTACAGCTGCTGCAAACTTTACAGAATGTTTTTACACTGAAATGTTGCTTATTTATTCATACTGTACATGTCACAGCTGTCAGTTAACTTGATTTCAATTTATTTTCCAGTTCAATCCTGTGTCTAAGATGTCAGAGAAAGATCAGTCCTACAACAACAGCCCGTCTGACAACGACAAAGTCCACGTCCTGGTTTGTGTTGTTCCTGCCAGCACGGTAGCTAACATTAAAGATGAAGTTGTGCGGAAGATTCGGGAAATCAGGATGGAAGCCAGTGACCTGGGTAAGAGCAGAAATCTGTTCATAATAATAACAACAACCTGTGACTCTTTCCCACGTCATTCCCATCTCTCTCTCTCCATAGTCACTCTTCAGCTGTCTCAGTTACAGGACTCAGTAGTTTTCTGTTCTCCTCACAGGAATTTCTCAAGTGGCCGTGATCACCAAAATTGATGAGGTCTGTCCTGAACTGAAAGAAGATGTGAAGAACGTCTACAAGCTCAAGGTCGTGAAGGCAAAGGTATGTTTGACAGTTAAAGTAAGTTATAGATTCAAAATGTTTTTGAACTGTCTGTCTTTGTGCACATTTAGCGGTGGCGGAGTGCAGTGGGGGGGGGTCGTTATTTGTCTCAGTGCGTGATGTCATTTTGGTGGCATTACCACCTCAAACCACTAGGGCGCAGTAGTGAGCCCAAATCTGTTTTCCCGCCAAGAAGAAGACACCCATAAGAACCTTGACCTGGAGCTTTTCCTTCATCTCCTATCCGTAAACCAAAACAGAAGGATCCCAACATGAAGCTCCTGGGTATGTGTAGATTGTAGCAATTAGTCTCTCCATCATTGCTACTGAAATGCAAAGTGTTTACGCTCCCTGGGAAACAAGGTTTTTCTTCCTGTCTTCCGGTGGGCATCTTCCAGTTTGACTTCCTTTGATTGGTTTGCAGAGCGTGACATGGGGCGCCGATTTCCCAAAAGTTGAATCTGGCTCAGCTTCTCAGTTTCTGCTGTTTCAGACTGCCGGTGCAGAAATGCATGACCCTCCAGTGCCACAGCGCCTGACCCTGTCTGAAGCCCGGCTTGTACTGAGTCTGATACACAAACTAATTCAGATCTGTAGTCAAAGTTAAAATCCTGTCTGTGGTCTCATCTGCATACACGTGAAGTAGCCGTGGTTGTTGGAGTGTCATCACTGTTGTTACTACAATTGTTGGACACAGACTCAGATTCTGACAACAGGAAGTTGTTACAAATCTCGCTTTGAGCAGAAAGTTTCACCTGATTCTGTAATCAGGTCAGTCTCAGTCCAACAGATCGGATCGATGCAGCGAGCACAGAAACTTCTGATGTGTAATTTGTGAACTGAGATGTTGTGATTTCTTTTTAAATGCAGATGGAGGAGTTCAGTGTAAAGGTGGGCATTCCTATGAACTGCATCTTCCCTGTGAAGAACTACCATGAAGAAAACAACATGAACGGTGACATTGACTCACTGATCCTGGACTGCCTGAGAAGCATCGTTAACTTTGGAGACGCGTTCCTCAACGAACTTAGTCAGTGTGACTCAGACTGATATGTTGAAATATTAAAAAGTTGCATTTCATGATGCCAGAATAATAATTTGCAACTTTGACCTGCAGGATTTCAAATACAATCGTGTGCATGATTTTAACTTTTACATATTTATGGAAAGAACTTGGCTTCAAATAATTTGGGTGTTGTTTGATTAGATAAACTGATTGAACATTTTCAGGATCTTTAACTTTCTCTGTGAATCTCTTCATCTAACTGTTGGAACTCTAAACGTTTCCATAGTTACTGAATGTATATCAGGCTTGTGTTGTAATGTTTCACTCAGTGTGAATGAGTGACATGCGGTTATTGTTTTTGTGATTATTCCCATTAAAATGTTTGGACACACCTTCTCATGTCTCTGAAGAGGTGTATGAATTAATTATTGGATGATTAATCCATTTGATTGTTTTAACATTTTTTTCACTTTTCATGAGGACCCATTAAAATGAAATTATAAGAGTAAAACATTAATAACATTTTACAGCTTTAACGTCTCATTTCAAACTTCTTCTTCTGCTTCATTTTGATTTTCCGGCTCATCACAAGATCACAGCACCTCCGACAGGCTGACAGACATCATTACAACTTAAAAGCAAACTTTAAATAACTAATCAAGTTACAAACTTGTGTTTTTTTACTCAAGTCAAAGTTTAGATAACTAAAAAAATGTAGTTAAATTATTTTCATGATACACACTTCAATTGTATACATTTTCTTTTTTTGTTTTTTTTATTATATACAAAACTCACAAAACTGTAAAATTACTAACAATAATTATTAAATTAACAACCAAACTGTTATTTTCAGTACAACACCATTAATGTTCAGTTAATACTATATTAACAAACTGTTTTTTCTGCTTTCTTAGATTATATACAAATTTACATGATAGTAATGATTGTATAGATGTTCATGTTCGTACTAATAATTTAACATTTTTCTTTAAATCTTATTAATTTTACACGTTTGGGATTTGAGATACACGTTTACAATTTGGGATATAAATATTGGGATATAAATATATCAAACTTTCACAACATGAAACTTTTTCTACAGTACATGAATCAGTCCGTCTTATAATCAGTTTTATTGCGTTATGATAACTAAATTTGTTCACGAGCAAATGATCAGAATTTCAGCTTCGACTTCAAATATCAACAGAAGGATTTTGATGCTGCTCACCTTTACCTGCCGTTAATCATGAAGTCCATCAGCTCAGACTGACAATGACAAGTTATTATTATAGCATCCTCAGAGCTCCAGCAGAGGGCAGCATGATGCTATTTACTGTTGACTTCCAGTCTTTGGTTGAATCTTCTCCTGTGAGGGTGAGCTCAGCCTTTTAAAATATCCAACATATCACAGGGCATCATCATCATCATCATCATCATCACCATCATCATCATCATCATCATCATCATCATCACCATCATCATCATCATCATCATCATCATCATCATCACCATCATCATCATCATCATCATCATCACCATCATCACCATCATCATCATCATCATCATCATCATCATCACCATCACCATCACCATCATCACCACCATCATCATCATCATCATCATCATCACCATCAGTGTGTACACTGAGTTCTGGAGGTTCTGCAGATAAACCTGCTCTGCTGCTGTTTCGTCCTGATATCAGTGTGACCCTGATTCTGAGCAGCTGTGGATGTCATTCAGTGTGCTGCGTTCAATGTCTGCGCTGCGTTTTCAGCTGCAGCAGAGCAGAACACTGTGTTTTCATCGGAGTGTTTCTGAGAGCTGCTGCTGCTTTCTGACCCAGTTTCCCTGCTTGACTTGA
Source organism: Nibea coibor (assembly GCA_023373845.1). Taxonomy (NCBI): domain Eukaryota; kingdom Metazoa; phylum Chordata; class Actinopteri; family Sciaenidae; genus Nibea; species Nibea coibor. The sequence continues at coordinate 21,384,728 of CM041730.1, forward strand.
CTGGGTTGTTTCCAGTGCTGCTGTGGGAGGTCCCTGCTGGGTCTCCTTCACATGAACACACAGCTCAGCGTGCTCCTGCTGTAATGTAACCAGTGTTTGCATTATCATAGCTGCTGAATGTACATACAGGACATTGAACAGTACAGATACTGTATTCGTCAGGTTTTGTGTGCACATTTTAAATTGATGCATACAAACATGGAACAAGTTTCGTCTTCTTCTGCTGCAGTCGTTCAGTGACATCGACCGGAGAAGAAACAGTAACAGAAACTCAGTGAATGTCTCTGATGACTGACAGTGTGTGTTCGACCCAGCGAGCACTTTAACACTCAGAAAACGTCGTCATAACATCTCGACCATGACCCTTTGGGGACTTTTAGTGTCTCATGTTACTCAGTTGTGAGTTTGCAGTGACCTGACTTCAAATGGAGGTTTAAACATGAAACTCCATTAATCAGGCTGTGAAATTTAAAGAGGGCTTCAGGAGGCTCATAATCATCATCATATTATACAGTATACTATTTACAATATGTGAGTGTAATCCCACTGTGTAACTATGTCCAGCTGTACTTGAGTATTTACTCTGATTACATTACTTCTGATCAGCAGCCAATCATCATCCAGGTCAGCAGCAGCAGACCCAGCAGCAGCTAATATCACTGACTAGTCCAGCAGCAGTCAGCCCAGCTCGGCGTCTGTCTTTCAGCCTTTTATTTCACCAAGCTCTCACCAACCACTAAAAGTCAGTCCCAGATTTACTCTTGTCCGGCGGCTTCTTGCTCGCTCACTCTCTCCTTTTCTCTTCTTAGCTTCCTCCGTCAGCGTCCTCTTCACTCTCTGCTCCTCTGCCATTAGCTAACATTAGCTAACAGCAGCTAACAAACGAGAGAGAAGAAGGTAACATCTGATTCATGATGGGAAACCGTTTAATGTGTGAATTAAGTAAGAATCATTTAATACATAAAGAGCTGACTGGATGCAAATTAAAACATGAAGATGTGAAAGACATGTTCTGTCAGTGTAATGACATTTTAGGAACACAGTGTGTGTGTGTGTGTGTGTGTGTGTGCGTGTGTGTGTGTTAATATTTGTGCACTTTTAGATGTCATGTAAGTAAATTTATTGTGTGTTTTTATGTTGTAACATGATTCTTCCACCATCAGTAATAACCTGCATTAGAAGGTGCAGGTACCTTCATGACACAAACTAACATCACAGTCTGAAACTCTGAGCTCCGCGGTGTCTCGCAGCTGGCCGGGCCATGCGCACCTGACGCCGGCCGCGCAGGTGGCACCGGTAAGAAGAAGGCGTTAGTGTGGCCCACAGACTGGTGAGGAATGGTGCTGCTGCACCATCAGCATGGATAATAACCGGGCTCCGGGGAGCAGAACCAGCACCGCAGGAGGAGGTGACAGCAGGCCGGGATCCGGCTCTAATGTGACCGACACGGACACACTGACGTTCGGAGGGCGTAGAGTGAAAAGCAGCGCTGCTGCTGGTCCTGTTGGACCTCCTCCTCCTCCTCCACCTCCTCCAGCATCAGCATCAGCATCAGCATCAGCATCATCATCATCATCGTCGTCGTCGTCGTCGTCCCACCACACACCTCCACCGTTCAGCCTGTTCACACAGCAGCAAACACACAACACCACCAACACCACCACCACCAACACCAGGCAGGACCGGAGGGAGAGCAGCGGGGACACACAGCACCATGGAGGGAAGGGACACGTCCTCCTGGTGGGGAAGAGCCGAGCGGAGGAGCGCCATCACCAACACCAGCTGAATAACAGCGAGGAGGAGGAGGAGGAGGAGGAGGAGGAGGAGCGGATGGATGCCAGTCTGGGATCAGCCACCAACACCACCAACAACAACCCTCCTCCGAGTGGGACCAGCTCCGAGTTTAATCATTATTATGGGAATGGAAGAGGAGGGCCTAGCTTTGATCAACATGGCGGACAACAAAGCCCAGGGACTGGGGTAAGAGCGGCGCACACAGCGGTACACAGCACCATGGATCAGGTCCAGAACTCCCACGAAGGGTACAACAACAACAACCCGTATAACCACTACCCGAACTATCGGCCCGGCTACGGGAACAGTGGCTATGCAGGCATGATGAGTCCCTCACGCCAGGGGAACAACCTGCTGGGCCCGGGCAGCGGCAGCGGCAGCTCGGCCGCTGCTAACCACAGCAAAGCGGCTATGGCTGCTACCAGCTCCCCGGCTGGAGGGGGAGTCGGCGGCGGCAACAACGGAGGATTTCAGCGGTTTCCCGGACAGAACCAGCAGCAGCAGCTGCACCCGTCCGGATCCACGCCGACTTTGAATCAGTTACTGACGGCTCCCAGCACGATGATGCGCGGCTATGGAAGTGGATACCCAGATTATAATAATCCGTCTGCACAGCAGCAGCCGAGCATGGGCATGGCTAAAGACATGGGCTCCCAGTACGGCGGCTCGGCTACTCACGGCTGGGGAGGACAAAGAAATCACCCGACCATGAGCCCGGGGAACAACGGGCAGGGCAGCGGCAGAGCTCAGGTGAATAACGGGTGATCAAAGCCCGGCCCGGGGGTCGTTAGCTGGTCCTGATCATTTTATTACAGCTAGCCTGCTAGGCTAACCCAGAGCAGAGAGGAGAGTGGATAGACGCCATTTACACAAACGGACGCACAAATTTAACCTTTTTCTTGACAACAATGTGAATAAAAGTTCATCCCGGATTACTTAGTTACGTGTTAAATAATTAATAACAGCCACAGGAGTTGGCGGTAGTTTGTAAAGTCGGTGTTTCGACGCCGTGTCCAAGGTGACTCCGTTTTTAGCGCGCTAGGCTAGGCTAAATTAGCCTTAGCATATTTTCTAGCCGCTGCTAACGAGCCGTACAGGCCCGAAGCGGCTGTGTGTGCGCGCGCTCACGGTACGCGCTGATATATGGACACATGTGTGTTTTTAACAACATTTATCGGTTATTAATCTGTTATTAACGGTTATTAACTCTCAGACACGGTGACGGCGGTTCATTAGCTGCCGTGTGTTTTGTGACAGCTAATTGAGCTAATTGCTGCAGGTATGCTAATGACGCCGTTTGAGGTGTCGCTGCTCGTCAAGTCGTTTCACAGCTCGTGTCAGCCTCCGTCAGGCTTACTGACCTCCGTGTGGAGGAGCAGCAGGAGCAGCAGGAGCAGGGGGAGCTTCAGTTTTATCAGCCGGTGTGTGTGCTGCTTCCCTCGGCCTCAACTTTTTTAGTAGTTGGCACGGAGCCCCGTCATGGCCCCTCATCTCCACCAGCAGAGAGCCCTGACCTTCACACATGCAGATTAGCCATGTGCCCATCACCAGCAGCACAACACTGGAGCCGACTGTCCGGCAGGCTCCTCCAGCGGCAGCCCGGGGGCAGCAGCCTGGGGGCGGCAGCCCGGGGGCGGCCTGCTGGAGGCCGCAGCCTGCCTCAGCGCAGCGACCACCGGTCACTGCTGCCTCCTGTGAGGCTCAGCTCAGCGTCACCGTGAGGATGTTTAAACTTGACCTGTGACTGATTGTAACATAAGACCGTGAGTCTGACACTCACTGTGACCTCACAACAATCTGCTGCAATTATTTGAACCGTTAATTAATGAGTCATTGCAGGTGTGGCATCACCTGGTCACATAAACACTGCAGACAGTCACCTCATAGTCTCCTGCAGGAGGCGAGAGGAGGTGTTCGAACATTCATCTCACAGTTCAACATGTCTGCAGAAAAAACTGAATATCTGAGCGACGCCAGGTGAGGCCAGGTGAGGCCACATGACCACGCCTCCTCCTGTGTCCAGGTGACGACTGATCCAGTGTGCGATCACAACAAATAATCACCTCTCACTAACACGTGTCAGCTCCGAACATGCTGAGTCACATATTTGAATCTAGTGTCACTAAAATAATGAGATCTTTGTTTTAATCGACTCCGTCCCTCCGTTCTTTGTCGTCTTCATGAATGCTGAAAATATTCAGAGAAGTCTGAATCAAAGTTCAGTCTGACGTTCTGTCGACTGAAGACTGCTCGGCTAAGTCGAGGTTGTCCTCCAGAAGTCTGGGTGTCCTGCGTCAGCAGAGTTGAGCTGGATCAAACTTTGGTTTAATCGCAGCCCGACGTCACGCTGACCGTCTGAACTCGGCACTCGACCTGTTTGTGCGTTTCATGACATGAAGAAGTTTAATTTGCCTCCGTGGAGTCGTTAATCAGAGAAATTCAGTCAGGTCAGACTCCTCGTCTTTATCGTGGCTCAGAAACCTGATTCCTTCTGATCCGCTGAAGTCGGACACCATATGGGATCAATAACTCGCTGTGTTCGTCAGCTTCACCGCCACGGCTCTGCACGAGCTGAACGGTCGCCATGATGGAGAGGTCGAGGTCGAGGCTGGTCAGTATCTCCGGATCACGATCGATCGATCAGAACATCTGCAGTAACGTTCAGGGTTAAAACCTGGAAGTGTTTTTATTTGAGTGACTCGGCGAACACGAAGACGTACGGTGTCCTGCACGATAATATGTGGGCTGGGCCAAAGATGTCTGTGTGTAACGTTTGTCTGACTCGGCTGATTCATGGATTAGTTTATTGACAGGAACTCGTTTCTTTACGCGTTTCTCTCTGATGAGGATTTTAAATAAACGTATTGATCCATGAATCATGTTAAAGTTCGTGATCACCAGCTTCACGTAACCTCCGTACGAGCAGCAAACTCTGACATCTGGCCGGTTTATATCGTTATTTCTCCGATCAGATCTCACGCTGAGCTCCGTCTCTTCTGTTTACATCTGGATCACTGATCAGCTGTTTCCTCCGCCTGCCTCCAGCTGTGTGGACGGTTGGTGTTTGTATTTCCTGTCCTCAGCTGACTGACTGATGGAGATTACAGACCTGGATTAAACGCCTGGATCCAGTTTTGTGTGTAAAAATCAATAAACTGTTTCTATTTTTAGCTGCAGTGAAACATCTGTTCACTCCTCACCTGCTATGGAGACGGCAGCCTCACTCCACCTGATGCTGCATTGGTGATGCGTTCACTGTCCTCCACAGAATAAACTGCTGACATGACTTTAAAACGATGAGTGGATAGTTTTCATGTCAGTTTGAAGTCGTATTTAAAGTGGAAACTTTCAGATCATCTCACGACTCAGCAGCCACGTTGACTTTGGCAACCATTTTGAAAAACTGACGAATCTAAAAATCTGCACTCCAAAACAATAACATAACGCATCTTAAAATAACTCAAAATGTTGTTATTACACGGCTTTGTTGAAGATTCTACGGCCAATCACAGCACTCTACAGCCAGTCAAACAGGAAGAACAGACTGTTGCTATGGACTCAGTCCTGATCTGGATAAAATCATTTCAATTAATAAAGTCATTTAAATTTAATAAAGTCATTTTTAGATAAACACTGAAACAGATTTGTTGTGAGTAGCCGTGTAATGTTCAGCCAGTCAGGCCCGATGAACACTCACACAGTCTTTAACTCTCTGAATACTCGGATACTTCAGTTTTGGTGCAAACATTGACTTAGGATTTCGAAGTGAGTTCAAACTCCGATCGACTGCAGACTGGTTCCTGTGGAGGTCCAGATGTGTCTGAATCCAGATGAGTCCGTCCTCCGTACGTCTCCTGCTCTGAAGCGTCGTCTCCATCAGATGGAGCGTCACACTCATCATCGTCTGTTGCTTCAACAACTTAAAACTTCAACAAACTTCAAGCTAACGTTAACGTCTCTCCTCCAGGTGCCGCCCCTGGACCCGATGGCGATGAAGCGCTCGCAGCTCTACGGGATGAGCAACAACCCGTACTCCCAGCAGCAGGGGGCGCCGTACTCCGGCCAGCCCTACGGCTCGCCCTCCTCCCACAGATACCCGATGGGAATGCCCAGCAGAGGGCAGATGGGGATGGGAGGGATGCAGTACCCCCAGCAACAGGTAGGAGGCACTCCGCCCAGCGCCATAAAAAACAACTTTAAACAATAAAAGAAGAAAAATGTCTGAAGGCTGTCCTCCATCGTTAGTTTGAAACCGATAATGGGGTGTGTGTATCTGTGTATTTGTTGTGTATCTGTGTGTATCTGTGTATTTGTTGTGTATCTGTGTGTATCTGTGTATTTGTTGTGTATCTGTGTATTTGTTGTGTATCTGTGTGTATCTGTGTGCGTGGTTGGCGCTGCCTCGCTGAGGCGGCATCACTTCACTTGTTTTCAGAGACTCTAGTTGTTTGTTGGTGGATCGTTGCTGATTCATGTGCAGCATCATCACCTCGTCACCGTGGACAACAGAGCTATTGATGTTGTCAGACCACATGGCTGCTGCAGAGCCCGAGCCGGGCCAAACCAGGCCGGGCCAGGCTATTCGTGGTGCAGCCTGACTGGGCTGGTGTTATTTTTAGACTCCAGACTTCTGGTTTGGGTTTACTGATGACTGATGCTGCCTCCGGAACGTCACAGAGAAGAAGTTTAAATCAGGATGAGTTTGATTTGCTCGATCAGTCGGACGTGTCAGAAAAACAAGAATTGAAAACTGCAGCTCGGCCCGGTTCTGCTGTTCATCTGGAAGGTCACTGAATGGTTTCTGAGCAGTCATTAACATTTATGACTTTTGGGTTGATGGAGGATCCAGCACGTCTGCCGTCACTCTGACTGGAGATGAGCTCCACACGTGTGGGCTGAAGGTTCTCGTAGGTTCTCTCCATCCATCAGCATGTTCTCAGTTCGAACTCGTCAAAAAACAAAAACAAAACTTCAGTTTCTTGAATTTCTTCGACAGGCGTCTCCGAGAGACTGAACGAGTCCTGTTGACCTGATGACAGACCGTCTTCATTAAGACACTGTGCTGTCCTCAGCGGTCAGGCAGTGAAATGCTTCCTGATTGGCGATCAGCTGACAGCTGCTTACATCATCGTCACGCTGATGTCACACCGCTGTCGCGGTTGCCCGGTTACAGCCGAGCGGGCCGAGTTGATGGAGGAGGAGCTCTTGAGCAAGGCACTTACTCCTGGACTCCTCCAGCAGCCGCTCTCTCGCACAGATTACAGCGAGGTTGCATCTTGTTGCGTTTTATTCCCGTGGAGAGGAAATCCTTCCTTTTAAGGCGGAGGAAGCGTTTTAACACATCTCAGCTGCTCTATGCATCTTTTTAAGGCGGTATTGTTTAGTTAGTCCAAGTGAAGCAGCAGTGAGGTCATGCAGAGCTGCTTCCTTTGTTTAAATACAGAAACATTTAGTTACTATTACTCCTCTTCATGGAGGTCAAAGGTCAGACCAGGTCTCTGCAAGCAGACAGAAGATGAACCAAATGAAGGTGTCATTATTTTGCAGCAGAGCTTCAGACGTCAAAGCCTCGTTCGTGAAATAACCGGTCTGATTACCGCGACGTTGATTCTGTTAAGTTCGCTCATGATGATAAATGCCAGTTCAGTCGGTTTGCTCAAAATCAGACCAGACCGTCCGACAAACATTGAAGTGAAAAGCGAAAACATGTTGAGAAGTGACTTCTCAGGAACTTAAATCCTGACTGTCTCTAAAACATTAAACGTGCTCTCCATTGATTCATCCCTGATGTTTCCTGTGTGTCCTCAGATGGGCTCTCAGTACACTCAGCAGCAGCAGCAGCAGCAGAACGTGAGCGGTTACTGTCAGCCGGGTCAGCCGCCGTACTTCAGCCCACCACAGCAGCAGCCCGCCGCCCCGAGCCAGCCGCCGTACATGCAGCCACGCCCACTTCCACAACAGGTAGACCCTGTCAGATCTGACTGCCATGTCCATAGAAGCTGCTGACTGCTGGGCCTGAAAACTGTGCTAACATGAGCTAACAGCAGCTAACAGACTGAGCTAACAGCAGCTAACAGACTGAGCTAACAGCAGCTAACATGAGCTAACAGCAGCTAACATGAGCTAACAGCAGCTAACAGACTGAGCTAACAGCAGCTAACAGACTGAGCTAACAGCAGCTAACATGAGCTAACAGCAGCTAACAGACTGAGTTAACAGCAGCTAACAGACTGAGCTAACATGAGCTAACAGACTGAGCTAACATGAACTAACAGCAGCTAACAGACTGAGCTAACATGAGCTAACAGCAGCTAACAGACTGAGCTAACATGAGCTAACAGCAGCTAACAGACTGAGCTAACATGAGCTAACATCAGAGGGAGGGACATCAGAGGGAAAACCAGGAAACATTTTCTCCATAAAATCTGATCCAGTTTCACCAGAATCAGTGAAATAGTTGGTGTGTGTGACTTAGTGCCGTAAAGCGTTGAAATCCCAAATTAACACGAGTCGAGTTCACAAACGAATTTTTAATTTGAAAACAGCCACCAGACATCCGATGGTACATCGTTTCCTTCAGTGTCAAACAGATGAACTCCTTTTGTTGTCGGTCCAAATGGACGCTGAGTTTTTCGTTTTGTGTCTCCGTCCGTCTCGATTCAGGAGGTGCCGCAGGAGGCGTACGGGGGGCGGGGCCAGTCTGCTGCGATGACTCCTGGGAAACCAAACCACGAGGAGATGAGCCTGAGCCAACAGGAGAGGCCGTCCAGCCTGCCGGTAAGTTTGAACAGAGGAGAGAGGAGTCGCTGCTCCTGAGAGACAGAGACGATATCACAGCACATTTGAACATGGGGACTTATGGAGACTGTCTCTTTGTCTTGTGAACCACGGAGGCTGCTGATTGGCTAATACTCATTTGTGATGTTGGTATAGAGCACTGTTGAATCTAATGATTGACTGACTGCCAATCACTTTCTGACGGCGATCTTGAAGCAGTTGATAGTTGGTGGAGGCTGAGCGAGGACGGGACGGCCTGTGATCGATCCCGAGCTGCTTCACATCATCAGACCGTTAAATCTGAGGTGACAGTCCGGAGCTACTCGCAGTGACAGACGAGAGGAAGGACTCGTTGTCTTCCTCACATCAAACTTCTTTCAGTCCCGCTTAGATTCAGAGACGAGGGATGAGCTTTGAGCTGAAGCAGCTGTGAGTTTCTCGCTTCCTGTCCTGATTACGATCATAAAGACTCGGAGCTCCATTGTATAAAAAGGAGAGCGGTTTGTTGCATCAGGCCGAGCGCTCGTGATTCAGCCGTGTTGCAGGCCTCCCTGCTGTCTGCTGGCTCTGACCTTCCTGCAGCTCGGCGTTGTTGTCGATAATGACGCCGTCCTCGTTTTTTTTTTCTGAGGCTGAACCTGGCAGGAAGTGTCACGCTCTGAGCGCCTGATACTTCCTGCTGGGTTGGCTGGACCTCACGGAGAGAGACACGACCGAAATAATGAACCGTAATTTACATTTAAAGTTTTCAGCTCTGCATGAAGTGATGCTTTCAGGGGGCCTGAGTAAAGGCTGGCAGGCTGCACAAAAACCTTCTGTATATTTATATGTTTGTGGTTCCAGCACTGACTTTGTGGCAGCAAGGGCTGCAACTACCCAGTATTTTCATCATTGATCAATATGTTGATTATTTCCTTAGACAGACTTAGACTGCACTTTATTGATGACATGATGATTGTTGAGGGATGACTCCCTCAAGGAATTTGAATTTCCTGTAGCATACAGGGAAAAAGATGCACAATAGACTTTAGACTTCTTATCTCAATATAAATATAAAAAGTAAACAAAGACAAAACACTCTTAACAGTAAAACTCTTTCTTCTTTTGTCTTGATTGTTTCAATAAACCATCAACAATTTTGGATAAATCCCGTCACAATCTGTTTTCCCATCCAGAAGTGTTCAGGTCACTGTCAGACTGAAACATTTAAGAAGTTATTTTGTCTTTTAACACTTCAAATGTGACTGAAGTTTGTTTTGGAGTCACCATTTGCTGACCCGAAAGGAGGTCGCAACATAATTTCCAAACGTTGATAAAACTTAAATAACTACAACTAACTACATACTGTACTAAATAACTACAGTGATGGCACATTATCTTGTTAGACTGGAGCCCGGGGCTCGATCCCCCGATCATGTGATCAGCTCCCTGCGCTCTGCTGGTTCTTCAGCATGTCACCTGCAGTCTGTTATAAATAATATAAAAGGGAAATAATGGAGGTCCGGTGATGGAGCTCTGGGGAACTCCTGAGTCTGTGAGATAAACGAACCCTCCGCAGACGTCAGCAGAATATTTACCCTTAAAAGCTGCTTGAAATCACTTCGACTGCGAACGCTCCTGTTTCTTTAATTTTTTCTCTTTCTCATCTCTCCACCCATCTCCACCTCTCTCTCTCTCTCTCTCTCTCTCGTTCATCCTCTCCTCCTCCGTCCTCCCTTTATTACCTCCTCTCCTCCTCTCTGTTACCCTCCTTTCTGTCCTCTTCCTCTCTTCCTTTCTTTGGAGCCTCCTTTTGAAGTCGGGGGTGCTGATGCAGTTGCCATGGCGACAGGCGGACGGGAGGGAGACGGCTTGGTTGCAGGAAGAATAAAAAATAATAAAATAAAACAAATCAGCTGCAGCCGACGGCCTCGCAGACTCTTTAACGTCTGTGTGATCGCTGGTTTGTTTCTGCTGACCGGCTGCTCGTCTGCGCTGTTTAATATTCATGAGATGAAAGAAAATAAAATGAGTTTCAGCGACACGTCATTTGTTTTTAAAACACCGAGTCCTGGGAAACCTTGAGAATATCTCCTAAGTCCTTGAAGTGTCTTATATTTTGAAGTCATTCGAATCCATCGATGAGTTTTAACGAGCGGCGACTTGAAAAGTGATAATCAATAATCTGCTCCTCTGATTGGCTGATCGATGTGACATCACTGTGGGAAACACAGTGCGGCTGCGTTTTCTCTGCAGGAGCATCGACACGCGACTCGCTGCCATGATGGGAGGAGGAGGAGGAGGAGGTGAAAGATAACGGACTAGAAGTTGAGGAGAAGGGTAAACATTGAGGAGGAGGAGGAAAGAGGAGAAAACAGCAGAAGGTGAGGAAGAGTAGGAAGGAATGCAGGAGGAGACAAATATTTAAATTACAATGACAGAAGGAGGCTAAAGGAGGGTGGAGGGAGGAGAAGGAGAAGGAGAGAAGGTTTAGGAGTAAAGCAACCCCCGAAAAATAATGAAATGACCGGAGTAGAAAGAGGAGGAGGAGAGGAAATGAAGAAAGAGTAGCAAAGAGAGGATGGAGGAGTAGGAAAGGAGGAGAAGAAGGGAGAGGATAAAAGAAACTGGGGGATGGAAGGAGGACAAAGAAGGATGAGAGTATGATGTAATGAGAGAGGAGAGGAGGTGAGGAAGGAGGTGAAGTATGAGGTAATAAGAGGAAATAAAAGTGAGGAGGAAGGAGGCGAGGAAGAGGTGAAGAAAGGAGAGGAGGAGGAGAGGAAGGTCGAGCGAGGATTCAGACAAACACTCTCTCTCTTTTATAATTAGAACACACACCAGGAGAGAGTGTGTGTGTGTGTGCGTGTGTGTGTGTGTGTGTCTGTGTGTGTGTGTGTGTGTGTGTGTGTGTGATGCAGCGCAGCAGCTGATTGGTTGAGCTGTTGGCAAGGGGTGGAGGGGGAGGGAGGGAGGATGGGTTGCTGCGCTGTGATTGGCTGGCACGAGGCCCAGGGGCAGATGGGAGATTTCAGCGCAGTGCTCGTCTCCTCTCCTCCTCCTCTTTCCTCCTTTTCTCCTCTCCTCCTTTATGCTGGTGTTTTCTGCTTTCCTTCTCTTCTTCTGTCCTTCTTCGTCTACTTTTTACTCCATTGGTCCGTTTCATTCCTCCTCCTCCTCCTCCTGTTCCTCCTCCTCCTCTTTTTTCTTGATTCTACTTTTCCCAACCCAGTTATCTTCACCTCCACCATCTTCTTCCTCTGTTCCTTTACCCCTTCTCTTCCTTTCACCACCTCCTTTCTTTGTTCCTCCTTCACATCTCCTTCCTTTCCCTTCTCCTCCTTTCCTCACCTCCTTTTTATGATGAAGCATCATGAAATAAAAACGAGCTGACACGTCTCGTTTTTCAGTTCTTTATTAACGAATCTCTGAATCAGTTCAAGAAGTTTCGACCAATCACATTACCAGAGCCAACGAGGCGACTTAGAGACTGACTTACTCCATCAGGTGTTTTTCCCTCCAGACTTTCACTGTTTTATTTTGAAAACCTGACTTCAGGTCGAGCCGCTGTGTGCTGACACGGACAGATTCATGACGGAGAGACGCTCCGCGTTTGTCGACATCATCTTCATCGTTCATCCAAAGTCTTGGCTCAAATATCCACGAGCTACAAAACATGCCGTCGCCCTCAGAAGCTAAATCTCCCGTACGTGTGACCGTAGTGAAACAGATGATCTGCTGATGGTTGTTTTCATGTTGGACCGAAGCAGAGATGATCTGAGATGGTTCTGATTTAGTTTGCTGCGGTCGCTGTGTCGATGAAATATCTGCAGTTTTCCACTTGGTTCTGTTGGTTTTGGTCGGGCTCTTAATGTCCTCCAGCTGAGCTGGAGCAGACGAGGCGTTTTCCACCTCCTCGGCTCATTTAGGAGCCGCTGAGCGAGCCGATGATCTTCCTGTAAGTGTGTTGACATCATGCGGCGAGCTGCAGCTGTGATGTGTCATCAAACGATTCGTCGCCACCTGAACCAACAGAAAATGATTCATGACTCCATGAAATGTTTCGGTGTGTTTCAGGATTTGTCCGGCTCCATCGATGACTTGCCCACCGGCACCGAGGCGGCGGTGAGTTCAGGGGCGTCGGGCTCCGGCAGCGCTCAGGGCGACCAGGGGACCCCGGCCCGTTCTCCTTTCTCCCCCCACGTCTCTCCTCGACTCCCCCCGCCAGCTCGCACCGGGCCCTCACCTTCCCCCTCACCGTCCCCCGCCGGGTCCAGCAGCCAATCACGATCCGGACCAATGTCACCCGCCACCAGCGGACCAGGTGACTCTTCAAACTCGCTGCACCCTCCTGTGTAGACGCTCAGGTAGATGCCGTGTGATGGTATTAATGCTCTGTGTCTCCCTCTCAGGCTCTCAGCTGACCCCTCAGGTCTCTGGTCCTGGATCAGATGTTGGTCCTCATCCCTCCCAGTCTGCCATGACTCAGGACAGAGGTACGGCTGACTCATCAGTTTGTGGATGACTTGTTCATGTTCTCAGAGCTGAGCACCAAATGAACTGCAGGCCTCACAGCAAAGATGTCAAACTCATGGTGGCGGGTCAGAGGGTTCATCCTCTGGGGACTCTGAATGTTATAGATATATAACGAACAATGAAACAAACGCAGTGCTAGCAGTTTCCCCCTGCTCCCAGTCTTGGTGCTAAGCTAGGCTAAGCACTTCTGTGTGTCTGCTTTTTCAGGTTTCCCTCCCTCCATGCAGCGTAGCACCCAGGGGCCTCAGTTTGGCTCCCAGCAGTCGGCACCACCCATGTCCCCTCACTCAGCGCCGGGGGGGCCCATGCACCACGGCTCCTATCAGCAGGGCGGCTCATACGGCCAGTACGGACCTCCAGGTATTCGCTGTGACCCAGAATGAAGAACATGTTTAGAAAAGTGAAACAGTTTGAACAAACGTTCCTCTTCCTCTCCAGGTAACTACCCTCGGCCCCCCCACTATGGTGGAGCCCCCAGTGCCAACTACAGTACCCCTGGCCCGGGACCCGGTTTAGCCAACAGCCTGGGGTTGAATGCTAGCAGTCCCATGCATGGTCAGGGCCCATCCACCCCGGCAGGTCGTGGCCCTGGGCCCGGCCCCGGGGGACGGCCTTACCCCGCCGGAGGGAGCACCATGGCCCCCACGTCCCCTGGCATGCCACAGCCTGCCGGGCAGGGTATGGGGCCGCCGGGGCCCAACGCTGGCCGCAAACCGCCTGAGATGGGCCCCAACGTCGGGCCCAGTGCCAACTCGTCATCCTCGTCAAACTCTGCCACAGCCGCCCAGGGCAGGTGAGTCTAAACACCCACGAACATCCGTGAACATCAGAAAAGTTCTTTAGTGAATCAGGTTGTTTCATCAACCTGGAATCCAAAATGGATCCTGAACCACCCCAAGGAGTGAAATAAAGAAATCCTTTCATTGGCTGGTTGCTGAGTTTTGGTACTTTTTCTTGTTTGAAGCTGCAGATTTGAGAGTTTAGACCAAATCAAAGTTGTTGTTGTTGTTACTTCTCCTCGTCCCTCCATCCCTCCAGGCCTCCTTTCGCTCGTTCCCCAGCCTACCACAACCAGTCCTGGCCCGGGGGTCGACCTGCCCTCTCTCCTACCCTTCACCCCTCTCATCCTCCTCCTCCTCACCACCATCCCCCTCCTCCACCACCTCCACACCCTCCTCACCACTCCCAGCAGGGAACCTATGCTCAGCCCCAACCCACCGTGCAGACCCCCCCTGAGCATTATGGGTAGGTTTGGTACCAGAGCCTGACAGATACGTGACATTAGATTAGTTTGAGGGTTGACCAAACAAAACGTACTGACATAAAGATGGACGATGTCTCTACACTTCCTCCTTCTGCACAAAAATGAAGTCAAAGTATCTGGAACACGCTCACAGCATCGAGGTCCCTCCTATAGTCCATCCAAGTTAATCCCAGGCAGCGTTCAGCTGTCAGTCCTGACCTCAAACCTCCTTTTTATGACTGACTGTCCCATCTGCTAACATGAGCTATACTGTAGCCAGACACCAGGGGGCGATCTACGTGTGTGTTGACTTTTGGGGAACTGTCATGTCGTCTGTCTTTATATACAGTCAGTGGTTTATACACTCTGATCCACAAGCTATCACGTGACCTGTGTGTATGTGTCAGGCTCTGCTGCTCACAGAGAGGTTATGGGATGTTTTACTAACCAGACCATCTGCATGGCTTCAGAGAGGCTGCCGCCGCCGCCGCCGCCGCCACCGCCGCTGCTGCTGCTGATGATGATGATGATGGTCTTCATCAGGAAATAAAACTTATTATTATTCTGCCAGAGCTGCTTAAGCTTAATTTATGATCAGTGTTTTCAAACTTTCGATGGCTCATACAACCGTCATGATAAACAAAAATAAAACCGTGTAGGTCAGCGCTGTTCAGCTACAGTTCGCTGGGTCAGGTTCTTGAAGGTTCTTCAAGAGCTAATTTGATGAACTCCTGACCCGCACTCCTCATCCCATTTCCCGTTTGGATTTTCCCGTATGAACGTGGGCAAAACTGAGAAACAAGAGTCAGTATTAGAACCTGGTCAGCCCATCGGCCACAAATATATTCACGCAGGTGTCACAGGGATCGGTTCTACCATTAAATTAGCAAAATAAAATTGTCCCAAACCAACCAACCCAGCAATGGACTCCAACTGCCAACATCCAATATTGCGTCCATGCCCATTGTGGAGGATACCTGTCCCTTATCCATCATACAAATCATTACATCCTGTTGAGCGACGGTACTGTTGTGTAATTGACTGGACCTAAGACTGACCTAACGTCCCACTGAGCTCCACCAGCTTCAAGAAGACAAGAACCGATCACAAGGAGAGCTTTAGTTCTGTCTCTCCATCGGCCTTCTTCTCTGTTATATTTCAGCTGTCTTTGTCTCCACTAACCGCAGGAGTCCTGAAGACTCACTTTATTCCTCATCTTCTTCCTCAGTGTAACCTCCTGCATGCAAGCTGCTACCTCCCCTCAGTTTGATCATAGCTTGTAATGATACTTAAACCCCTTTTCTTCTGTGGTGTCCAGGCAGGGCAGCTATCTGGGTATGGCACCAATGGGGGGAATGGGCCCTGGTGGCCCCGGAGGTCCTGGAGGTCCCTACAGCCAGCAACCAGGCAGCAACTCTGGGAGGATGACACCGCAGGGACTCCCCTACAACGCCCCAACCTCCGGTAGGACCATAGATTCCAGAGTCTGTTAGCCTGTCAGGACTGTGAGTAATTTTGGATTTTGTGAATGACTTCATGATTGATCTTTCAGGCCCCATGATGATGCCATCAGAGGGGATGGGTGCTCATCCAGATGCCAAGCAGAGGGTTGAGCTCAGTAAAGAGGGCGTCTGCCCTGCAGCCGAACCACCCAAACCCAAGGTACGTCCTTTGGCTTTGTTAACCAATCACAGTGGCTGTTTGCTCTGCCAATCACGCCAGCTCCCACAACGTCGTCATGCTCTCCTGGCATGTTCTAACAGATGCATGTGTGCTGAGCCTAATGCAAGAATGCGTCTCTACAGCACTGGTAGCTTGCATTGAGTATTTGTGTGGCAGCTTTCATGCCTTGTTATCCGGGTCCTGGGCCGACAGCTTGGGTTCGGGTTTGTCCTGCTTTTCCATCTTCCAGCACCTGCTGATCAATCCTGAGGCATACTCGGGTCCAATGAGATTCATAATCCCTTCAGTTGGTTCTGGGTCTCCTGCCCTTTGGACATAGACCATAGGAGATCATCCTGACCTCCTTTAAAATATCGAGGGTATCCCGAGGCTCACCACTTTTGAGCTCTTGTATCAGAATCTTTGGTCAAATCCCAGAGAATCCTCACTACAGTTGAACATTTGAATGTAGACCAACAGTCTACTTTTCACAGCGTTGTGTGACCGGTCAACAGAAAGACCTCAGGAAAGCCTCTGAGAGCTCTGCAGAAGCTACATGTCTGCTGATTTGGTTGAGTCCCATGAAACCCATTTTCAGGTTGCACAGGCACTGATGACCTTCTGGTTCGAAGCAGATCAAATGGAGAGTTTGAGTATTGTCAAGGACCTTCAGTAAGATGTTTAACTGCCTCAGCAAGAAGTGCTCAGCTCAGCACCGTCCTCAGCCTTGCCTTATATTCTCCAGATGTACGTCCCATTCATCTGGCCACAGATCGATGATACAGCCTGTAGGCCCCAGTGTAATTCTACCATGTTGCTGCAGTTTTATCACAACTCATTTTAAAAACACAGCTTCTGCTTTCATTTGATTTTCTTCATGAGATCAAACGGTTCATCTACACGAGTAAAACCCAGACCGGTCAGTCCTCCCTGCCGACTCTTCGGTCAGCTGTCCCCCAGAAAACAGCTTCCGTCTGGGCAGGGAGAGCCGGGTAAGTCCCTCTGTTTAGGGACAGTGATGTGAACAAAAAATGATCCGAGGTTACATAGAACCGGCGCTGTGGAGCGCTGACTGGAGGTTAGGCGCTTATCCTTTGGTGGTTGGCCCAGATGACCTAAACCTGAACCTTCTAAAGGTTCTCTGAACTTAAAAAATAAAATGTGTTATTGGAGAAGTCAACTTACAACCAAATAAGTTGGGGAACACTCTGAGCCGTCTGTCAGACTTGGCTCTAAACAGGTTTTTTAAATGAGAAAAGAAGCAACTGTCAGACTTTGTGTATTTCAGATTGAGTTTTTGTTCCAACCAGCAGAGGTTTCACAAAGAAAATGACTCCCTGGTTTGTTTCTGTGTTTCTTCCCGGGTGGTTATTCGACAGTATTGATCAGTTTGTTTCCAGCAGCATGGCGTTTGTTACACTTGTCATTATTTCATCTGGGTTTGGCTGTTTTTGGAAGTGAAAACCCAAAATAACCAGTTCCTGCCAACACGAGCCAGAGTTCCCTCCGACACGGCTTCGTCTTGTTTCATCTTGTTTTCTCCTCGCTTGTTTAGTTCGCGCTCAGCTCGGCAGCTGGAGAGTTTTGAAAGCTCTGACTTCTCCCCGCTGCTGTCTTCTGACTTGCCTCTGCTCATTATCCAGTAGTGACGAGTCGGCCTTGATCACGGATCTGTGTAGGACGTAGATCTGGCGGTCGGGGTTGCGCGAGACGACTCGTCTTTGTCTCCGCTTTGACTCGGCTTCACTTGATGAGGAGTGGCTGCTTTGTGTCTGCGGTTCATCGAGGAGTGTTTCTGCAGAGAGACTCGAGTTCCTGCTAATTTAGTTTCTTAGTGCTGAAGCGGGTTGCTCATATTTTGACGTTAGGTGTGTGTTAGCTGTCAGAGAGACTTCAGAATAGATGTGAGACAACAGGAAAACGTGAACAGGGTGCGAACTTCAAGTCAAGCAGCTCACACTGATTTAAAACTCACAACAGTTTCTGTTTTCTGTTTTATTTGGAGAAAAACTCAAAATCACAGAAACCTGCCGTCGTAGTTCTGATATTTGGTTATTACATTTTAAACACATTATGTTGATGCTGCATGCTTTATCCATTCATTTTCAGTGTTTTGATCAACGTAAAATGTTCATTAAATAATGACTGAATTCAGTTTGCTCTCATTATTATTAAATGTAAGTTTAGTTTCAGCTTTCAGGAAACGTGCAGGTTAACGTTAAAGCTAAACGTCGGATAAACGTGTTAATGCTGAATGAGTCAAACAGCATTTAAATCTTTGGCTGAAGAGTTTGAAGCTTGTTTCTGCAATAATATTATTGATATTATAATATTTGTACAGTGAGACTCGGTTGTTTCCTTCCTTCTACCTTCAGTCCACGTTGGTCTTTCTCTGTGGTCGTACACATTTATATAACCACAAGAATAAAACATCTTATTGGCTCAAAAACTATTAAAGCAAGTGACATTCACTAAACACAAATATGAAGCAGAGAATGATGCTTCACGTGCTGAATGAAGCGCCGTAAAATGAACCGTCGTCTCCCAGAACTCAACACCGAGTCACCGCTGGCCTTCAGTTAGGCCAACGCACAGAAAACTCAACTTAGATCAGCTCTACTCCGTCAGAATCTGCACATGAACCAGGACTACCTGTTGTTAACCAGGTATCTGCTTCCTGTCTGCTTAACGAGCCTCATTAACCCGACTGTCCATCTGCTCCCAGCTGCTAGGTGCTAACGCTAACGTCTGCTTGTCGGCTCTGTGAAACTTTCAAATACAAGTCTTTGAATTTCTCGGCCGTCCTGCCGTCCCCTCACACATGGTTCTGTTGTGTGTTTGTGTGTCTGTGTGTGTGATTTGTGTGTTTTGTATCACAGGACAGCTACAGCTCTCAGTGTGTGTCCAAGCCCCTCACCCCCTCCCCCATGTCCCCCAGCTCAGCTAGTCTGTCCTCCTGTCACGGGGAGGACAGTGATAGCATTAGCAGCCCCGCCTGGCCCAAGACGTCCACCAGCCCCGTAAGTGCAAAACAAAAGCACATTTTTATGTATTTCTTCTATTTCTGAGGCTTCTACTGTGTTTGTCGAGTCATGCTAAGTTTCTTTTTTTTTGGATGATTTTGACGATGACTGTGCACTTTGCTCACGTCTGCCTCCTGCTGCTGACGGGTGAAAACCTTCTGACTCCAGTCTCTCAGTCACTGGTGGAGCTGTAAGGTTTTCATTAGACGAAGCAGCATCGTGCTTTACTGACCAGAAGCTGCTTTTTTATTTTACTGTTGTGAATATTTTAGTTTCTGAGACTTTCTCATTCAAAGCGACCTAATGTGACATTTGGTACTTTAACTATGTCCAGCTGTACTCGAGTATTTACTCTGATTACATTAGTTCTGATCAGCAGCCAATCATCAGCCGGGTCAGCAGCAGCAGCCCCAGCAGCAGCTAATATCACTGACTAGTCCAGCAGCAGTCAGCCCAGCTCGGCGTCTGTCTTTCAGCCTTTTATTTCACCAAGCTCTCACCAACCACTAAAAGTCAGTCCCAGATTTACTCTTGTCCGGCGGCTTCTTGCTCGCTCACTCTCTCCTTTTCTCTTCTTAGCTTCCTCCGTCAGCGTCCTCTTCACTCTCTGCTCCTCTGCCATCGTGTCCGTAGAAGCTGCTGACTGCTGGGCCTGAACACCTTCATCACCTTCATCTTTTGGTGTTCTGAGCTCACAGTCCGGGCAGCTCGGCTAACAAACTGAGCTGAAACTAGCTAACAGCGACGATTTGAGGCGTGGACCGCTGTGTTCTTAAATGTGTTGTTAGTTACCTTCCTTTGTCTCGTACCAACGATCAGCAGTCGATTATTTCATCTCGGGTTTAACGTGAGTCACGTCGCTTTCTGGTTTGAAGGGTTGAAGTTTGGACAGAAATGCTGCGTGATGGCAGAGTTCACCTTCATCGCCTCCGCTCAGTGAAGGTTTGGTTGAGGTTTAATTGGGACGTCCGTCCCTGCCACCAAACTAACCTTTGATACACAGGAAAGACTCTAAAAGTTCAGTTTTAATGAGAAAGTCTCTGTGTGACTGTGACTTTGTCGCCTGTTTGTTCCTCTGGTTGTGTTGTTAGTGCTGCCCAACCTCCTCGGACATTTTTAGACTCTCAGACGTTTTCAGAGCTGCTTTCTGTAATTTCAAACTTCTTCCACATATTGATTAGACTTCATGGTCGTCCACACAAATAGATCCAGAAACCGGACTGATCCATATCATTATGAACCTCTAACCACGTCCTGCTGGTAACAAACACCACCTCTTACTGTAACCATTGGTTACGGCTAAAGAAATGAGTTATTGTCAGCCGGCAGCTGATAACCTGCAGGGCGATGATCGTTCCAGTGGTTCACGCTCACCTGAGGATGAGAGAGGCTGAGATGTATTTTAGAAGTAAAAGCATCACAAATATAAAACTGATCAAATGATTTGCAGAAAATTAAAAAAAATTCATCAGCCGCGATGCTGAAGCTTCGATCTGCGGAGCAACGAAAGGAAACATTACGGAAATGTTACGGACTCGTTGACTCTGAGTTGTCTGTGCGTGAACAGAGAGGTTGGGTTGTACTGTCGTTGTTTTGTGTCATTGTGATGTGAGTGTAACTGACTGCACAGTACTGACTACAAAATGCCACCTGACGAGACAAACCATAATGTCGGTTTGTCAGCTGACCAAATGAATCTCACTGCGATCATGTGACACATTCCCAACTTTAGAAGAGTAAAATAAGTCGACACTTCTCGGGATCATTGAGAACTGATGAAACTCAAATATGAAATCATGAATCATTTAATTTTCCATCACAGAAACAGTTTAATCAGATTTGGACTTCTGTGTATTTCAACACATCAGCACAAACTCTCGTCTGTGAATAAAGAAGAAGTGTTTGTTTGTGACTTCATCTTTATTTATTTTGTTGTTATTTTATTTTGACATCTCTTCATGCTCAATGTTTCACCACCTTTCAAAATAAAAGCATTACAGTATATTTGAAGGGTCAGTCAGTTGACACATTTTTCAGATATCTGTCTGTGAACACTGTCTCCACCTCAGCACAGCGGAGGTCTTTGTATGTCAGTGTCTGCCGTACAAATAACTTAACGCACTCCATTTGAAAGATACCGTGACTAACATGCTGGAAGGCGACTGTCGGCCGCTGGTTTTAAATCAGACTCTGGTTGATTTTGGACGTACGTTGCGAGGTCTCCCACCCTGTGTGGTTGTTGGTGGTATTGTGCAGTCTCTGGACTGTAAAGTCGAAGCTGACCGTCGTCTCCGTGTCTCCGTCTCTTCAGAAGCCCAGCGTGGCCACCATGACCAACGAGAAGATCACCCTGCTGTATGAGATGGGCTCTGAGCCGGAGAGGAGGCTGTGGGTGGACCGGTACCTGTCCTTCATGGAGGAGAGGGGGACGCCCGTCCCAAACCTGCCCGCCGTGGGAAAGAAACCACTGGACCTCTGCAGACTGTACCTGGCTGTCAGAGAGATCGGAGGTCTGGCCATGGTGAGACACCAGTCTAATGTTTTAGTCTTTAATGCGTCCGCAGGACTACGCCGGGGTTCGGGATGAATCCTGTCTGTTCTCCTCTTCAGGTGAATAAGAATAAGAAGTGGAGGGAGTTGTCGTCCCAGCTGAACGTGGGGACGTCCAGCAGCTCGGCCAGCTCTCTGAAGAAGCAGTACATCCAGTACCTGTTCGCCTACGAGTGTAAGGTGGAGCGAGGAGAGGAGCCTCCACCTGAAGCCCTGGGACCTGCTGGAGACACCAAGAAACCTCTGTCACTCCAGGCCAAGATCCAGCCTCCCTCCCCAGGTAAGGAATCACCTGTTTTCCTTCAGACCTGTCCCACCGAGTACCTAGAAACATCCCATAATCTCTGAACTTTAAAGAAACCTGTGAGGTTCTCCCAGGTGTTTCCAGGTCGACTGAGTTAAGGTAGTCCGCACAAGAACAAGTGTATTAAGGTGGATTTCATGTCTGAGGTGAACAGCAATGACATCACTTCCTCTCTGGACCAGCTGACAGATATCGTCCAATCATTGTGACTCATTCAGTGAACGTGTTATCACGTCTGAACGAAGCTGTGTGACGCCGTCACTTTAACATGAAGTGAAATGTTCCAGGTTCTCCGTGTGGAAAGTGATGCCACACACACACACACACACACACACACACTCACTCACACTGATTATGTAACAGAGAGGCAGGCGGGGGGGCAGAGTGTGAATGTAAACATCAGTGACCTCAATTTGACCTAATTCCCACGATGCCTTTCTCTCTCTCACTTCAGTTGATTCAGTGTATTTGTACAATAACACCCAAAACACTGTGACCTCAGCTTCAGTCCAGACTTTGACCTTTGACATCTAAGACATAAAAGTGTCTGAGAGGGACTGCAGTTTGGCTCGTTAAGGCTGGTGACGATGCTTTGAGATCTTTGAGTTTGTTATAACGACATAATGAGTAATTATTCAGACCTAATCAGGTGAATATGATCGACGGTAATGATGCTGAAACATCCAGTCTGATTCAGAAGACTTTATTCATGTTGCTGGTGATGCGTCCTTTTGTTTTTAGATGCGATGTGACGTTAACGTGACGACACGTAAACCCTTGTTCTCAGCAGGTTTTCTGTCTGGTCTGTATCTCTGCAGCCAACTCGGGCTCTCTGCAGGGCCCCAACACCCCTCAGTCCAGCAGCAGCTCTCTGACCGAGGCCCCCGGAGACCTGAAGCCCCCGACCCCGGCCTCCACCCCGCACAGCCAGATGGGCCCGCAGCCTGGAAACAGGTAGGGGAGGCGCTCGAATCCTAAATCCACCTGGACACAATGAAGGGTTCAACACAGCGACACAACAAATGTTCTGATCCATCTTTGTTCAGTCTGATGAAGACTGATGTCCGATATGTTCTTAAGCTGGTGTGACAGATACATAAGCTCATATACCGACTACACTAAACTGATTTTTAAAGTCAGTCTTTTATTAGTCTTGACATGTTTGTGAGAGACATCATGTTGCCGGACCCGGGACCGAACACAACCTCAGAACCAGCAGGTAGCATCGAACACAGCAGCCTGCCGAGCTGGTTTTCTTGCCGGGTTTGGCTCCTGGCATTTCGGGCTGAGTCCGCTCAGTTAATTAGACGACTGACCGAGCTAACCACAGTTAGCGCTTCACTACTTTTCAATGTTTCCATCATAAAGTCTGTAAATCACCTTCAGTCCAGATACTGAAGTATCAGGTGAGTATTCACCTTGAGTTGGAGTAAGTTGGATAGTTTTGCTCAGAGACCGGTTCTTAATCTATGTCCAGATATTAAAACATGTCCATACGTTTGCTTCATGGCCTCTCTGCTGTGCATGCATATGTTGATGTAGAAGCACCAGGCTGTTCAGTGCAACACTGAGTCTGCACGTCAGCAACGAGACAAGACCAAGAAACGTCTCCTGTAGGATCTGTGCAGACCTCTGTGCTTTGTCTCTCAGGAACATGGGAGGAGTGAGCATCCAGGACCCGTTCTCTGAAGGCAGCGATCCAGCTTTCCACAACAAGCGAGGTCCGGGACCTGGTGGTGCCCCCTACCAGCAAGGAGGAGGAGGAGGAGGAGGCGCAACAGACCCCTCCATGAGGATGCAGTACGAAGCCAACAAAGACCCCTACGGAGGACCGAGGAAAGGTAAGAAGTGAAGACGAGAAAGAGACCAGGACCAAACAGCAGCTTCTTCATTCAGTGTCTGTGCTGTGCCGCCCCCTGCTGGTCAAAACCTCCACCTCATGTTGCACACACATTACATCACCTCGGAGCAGCTTCACAAACCTCAAAGATTTTAGATTTTCTTCCTTCCAGGACATTAAACAGCTTCATTCAATTTGTTTTGATGTGTCTTCGCCTGGTTCTCTCAGGTCCGGGGCCCGGCGAGGCTTTTGGTCCTGGTCAGATACCCAGTGGTGCCATGCAGGACATGTACCCCCGTGGGCCTCCCTCTGGGCCCCTGACAGGGATGGGCCCCAGACCACAGTACCCCTACGGCCCCGGCTACGAGCGGAGGTACGATGCTGAACTGGTGCATGTGTAAATCACTGAAGGTCGACGTCATCTTTGTCTTCATTCAGTGATTCTCTGTTTGTCTTCCTCTGTACTGTAGGCCAGATCATGTGATGGGGCCTGACGGAGGCATGGCGCCCCCTGGAGGTCAGAACAGCATGGGTCCATCCGGAAACGAGGCTGGCATGTACCCGAACAGATACCCACCACAGAGGTGAGAGGAACCTGTTTATATTGGATGGAGATCTTCCTTTGTTTGTCTGTGCAGCGTTTAAGCTCGTCCTCCATCTCTTCAGGCACGGACACGACGGTTACGGGCAGCAGTATCCTCACAGCATGGCCTACAGTTCCCATCAGCCCCTGTACCCTCAGCAGCAGGTGAGTGCTCTGACATGTAGGTAACATTCGTGTGTGGTGACGCCGCTCTGAGCTCGCTGTCGTCTTTCTGCAGGGCTACAAGCGCCCAATGGAGACGCTGTATCCGCCAGCAAAGCGCCACGAAGGCGAGGCGTTCGGCGTGCAGCAGTTCGGCGCTCAGCAGCCTGAAATGTTCGGCCCGTATGGCGGAGGAGGAGGCGGCGGTGGCTACATGGGCCCCGAGCGGCGGCCTGTTCAGGGTCAGTACCCGTACCCGTACCCTCGGGACCGGCAGGGACCGCCGCAGCACGGCATGATGGGTTCAGGACCGCCGGCGGTGTCTGGGGGGCCCGGGGAGGGGCCGCAGGCCAATATGTGGCATCCCAGGACTGACATGGGCTACACGTACAGCCGGCAGGGCCAGGGCCCCCCCTACCCGAGCATGGGCCGAGGGGACGACCAGGAGGGCAGGGCCCCCCAGGACAGCCAGTGGCACCCCAGCGGCCCTCCAGGCCAACGCCAGCCACCGTACCCTCCCCACTCCTCCTCCCCCTCCATGCCCCCCCTGCCCTCTAGACAGCCCCCTTCTTCTTCCTTCCAGGCCACGCCCACTGTCCCGAATCATGTGACCCGCTCTCTTAGCCCCTCCTCCTTCCCTCGCCCCCTGGGGGGCTCTCTGTCCCCAAACAGCACCCCCTACTTGCCATCCTCCATGAAGAAGCCGGGTCACCCCGGCAGCGTCCCCCCGCCTGCTCAGGGCCTCCACCTTCTCCACAGAGAGGTCAGCTTCCCGCCCAGTTCTGTGGAGGCCACGCACCCCAAACTGAAGCCACGGCGCCGGCTCACCGCCAAGGACACAGGTAAGTGTGCACACACACAGATACTCACTCTCACTTTCTCACTCCGGTTCTCATTGGCTCATTTCGTCACATCAGGAACCCCAGAGGCGTGGCGGGTGATGATGTCACTAAAGTCCGGCCTATTAGCAGAGAGCACCTGGGCTCTCGATACCATCAACATCCTGCTGTATGATGACAGCACGGTGGGCTCCTTCAGCCTCTCACAGGTGAGTCACACTTCACACAACGTGGCCTGTGATTGGTCGTCTCGGTCATGATTAATACTACTTCCTGTCGTCCTGCAGCTTCCCGGTTTCCTCGAGCTCATCGTCGAGTATTACCGCCGCTGCCTCATCCAGATCTTTGGCATCCTGGAGGAGTACGAGGTGGGAACAGAGGGCCAGAGGAGCCTGCTGGGACCTCCGCCCGAGCCCCCCAAAGAGGAGGAGCAGGTGCCGAAGGAGCCGCCAGCCACCACCTTCGAGTCAAACAGCCAATCAGCTGAGGAGCAGAGGATACCAAGGAAGGGAGCGGAGGAGGTGGAGGTAACACCACCACTTCTCACAGCTGCACCCGCCGCTGGCGCCAACAAGGAGGCAAAAGATGGTGAAGCTGTTGTCAGACAGGAGATGGAGGTGAAGGAAGAGCAGGAGCAGGCGGAGCCCCGCCCACCACAGTCCAGCAAATACGACAAGCTGCCAATCAAGGTGGAGGAGAAGGGGCAGGAGTGGGAGGAGGTGGAGCAGCGCTGGGCTGAGCTCAGCCGACCTAATGGCTTCATCAGCGGTCTCCTGCACTGGAAGGCCGGAGGAGGAGACTCCACAGCTCACATCCAGACGGGAGACACCGCCTCCACAAACCGGTTGGCGGAGAGAGGAGGAGGAGGAGGAGGAGGAGGAGGAGACAGGGAGGAGGAAGCAGGGGGAGGCGAGGACAACCTGCCAGCCAGTGAGAAGACACCACCTGAGACACAAGAAGGTAAGGATGTTGTCTGTGTAGTACCAGTGTTTGACCACTCGGTGGCTCCCTTTCTGATGATCACATGACTCCGTCTCTTCTCTCCAGGCTCCCAGCCCGAGGTCGGAGGTCAGAGGTCACCGCATCAGAGTCCCATCAGCCCTCTGGAGGACGAGCCCCGCTGCTGGGACGAGGCTCCACTGTCCACGGCCGAGTCCTGGCAGGACTCTCTGGCCAAACGCTGCGTCTGCATCTCAAACATCGTGCGCGGCCTCTCTTTCGTCCCTGGCAACGACGCCGACATGTCTCGCCACCCAGGCCTGGTGCTGATCCTGGGCCGACTGGTGCTGCTGCACCACCACCACCCTCCCAGGAAACGGACGCCGCCCAGCTACCAGCGGGAGGAGGAGCAGGGTCTGGCCTGCAGCCGGGACGAGTGGTGGTGGGACTGCCTGGCGGCGCTCAGGGAGAACACGCTGGTGACGCTCGCCAACATGTCGGGCCAGCTGGACCTGTCGATGTACCCCGAGAGCATCTGCCTGCCCATCCTGGACGGGCTGCTGCACTGGATGGTGTGCCCGTCCGCTGAGGCCCAGGACCCGTTCTCCACGGCAGGTGGCTTCTCCTCGCTCACCCCTCAGAGACTCGTCCTGGAGTGTCTGTGCAAGCTCAGCATCCAGGACTGCAACGTGGACCTGCTGCTTGCCACGCCGCCCTTCAGCCGCCAGCAGAAGCTCTACGCCACACTGGTGCGCCTCGTGGGCGAGAGGAAGAGCCAGGTGTGTCGGGAGATGGCGGTGGCTGTCCTGTCCAACCTGGCGCAGGGTGATCCGACAGCAGCGCGCACCGTCGCCCTGCAGAAAGGCAGCGTGGGAACTCTGATCGGGTTCCTGGAGGACAGCGTGGCGATGGCTCAGTACCAGCAGAGCTCACACGGCATGCTGCACGCCTCCGCCGCCGCGCCCCCGGAGCCGCCGAGCATCAACATGATGTGCCGCGCTGCCAAAGCGCTGCTGGCCATGGCGAGGGTGGAGGAGAACCGGACGGAGTTTGTTCTGTACGAGAGCCGGCTGCTGGACATCTCATTGTCGGCCGCCCTCAACTCCTCAGTGGCGGCGATCATGTGCGAAGTACTGTTCAAAATCGGCCGCTCGTGACACGAACACCGCCACGGAGCACGCTCAGTGGCGCTCAAAGCAGCTGGCTCCTATTATATTTTTATTTAAAGAACAGAACACAAAAGTTTTTACATACAAATGAATATATATAGAATATATAAAGTTCCTCGGCTCCATCCGCAAAATGTTTATTTGGGATTTTTAAGTAATTTTAATACAAAAATATTTAATACTTGTATTTTTAATTTTTTTATTCTTTTGTTTGTCGTTTTGTTTTTTTCGTTTTAACCAAAGTGTGACGTGGAGATCGAACGCTCGGGTTCTGGCACTCTTTTTAAAACAGACGTGGTCGTTTGTTTGTTTTTTGGGGGCGGGGTTAGTTAGAATTTGGAGGCGGGATCAGATTTATTTAAAATAGTGACACGTTGTAGATAGGCCTCTCTCTCTCTCTCTCATGTGGTATGACAGAGGAAACACTGATGTTCAGTACTTTGTTTTGGTGCAATAGGTTTGTTTTTTTTACTTTAAATGTGAATCATTCGACCATCCGCAGTTTGACCATCAGTATTTTTGCCGAACCACAAACAGTATCAAGCGTCACTTTCTGTTTTTTAAGAACTTTTTATGTGTCCTCCACCAATCAAATCCAGATCTCCCTCCTCCGTCATCATCCTCCTGTAAATAGACGATGTACATTTGACTCAGTGACGGAAGCCAGCGATGAATTCTCGGCATTTATAATCACGACTCTGCTCACCTGAACGTTTGGTTTCTCTTCCCAGCAGGTGAAGACTTGTTTCTGTATTTAAGGAAGAAATCCTCAGTTTCAGGATGTTTGTTTTTGTGGGGGGGGGGTCTGATCCGGGAGGGTCTGTTTGATTTCAGAGACTGTATGTACAGGTGTTTTGAGGGGGGCGGGGCGGGACTGTACTCATCACGTCGCTAACTGACACAACTTCAAAAACAGTTATAACAAATGTAAAGAAAAAAAAAGAAGACCGTCTACATGCAGAGCGTCTCCTGTTTGATTTGACAGACGTTGTTTCTTCTTCGGTATGAGATCTTTATATGTTCAACAAGAATAAACGTACATGAACTCTGAGCACTGTGAACGCGCTCTGGCTTTGTTTGTGAGCAGGTCTGACACCGACGGCTCGTTCAGAAGTGTGAACACTCTGAAAGGTCGGGTACCGAGTCAGGTACCGAGTGCTGCTGACCGCTGGTCTGGACTTCAGATACATCAGAACATATTCCGTCTAATGGTAATGTGACAAAGACCGCGACACCAGTTTCACGTTTACAAAGGTTTTTAAAGATGGTTCATGAGAAAAACTCGTCAGTGTTTCAGCCTGTTTGTACCTCCATGCATGCAGCACAGAGCTTCACCAGCGCTACGCTCAGCTTTAGCACAATGCTAATGTTGTAGTGTTGAAGGCTAGCATTAGCATTTTATACACACAGTGTCACGTAAACGTAGTGAAAGTCATCGTAGTTTCTCGTAGTGAAGTGACATCATCTTAAATAATTTGCTCTATCGTAAAAAAAACTGACTGCTGAAGTTTTCCACTTTATTTGAGCTGGTAACTCCGCCCGCCTTCAGGCCAGGCAGGGTGACAAAAACAAGCACAACACAAGAGCATCAACAACGACCTTCAACCTTCATGAACCAAAATGTGACGTCCAGGCTCGAGTCCTCCACGTGGACGGTTTTCCTGCATCGGTTTTGAAAACGTCTGAGCAGATGAAGCGTCTTTGCAAATATACAACAACATTTTCCACCCGCTGGACCGGACCAGAACAAACCGGCCCAGAGGACGGTCCAGTCTCTGTCTGTCTTCTGATTGGTCCTCTGGCTCAGCAGGTCACTTTGACTTGAAGAGCTCGCCCCAGTCCACGGGTTCTGATCCAGCTGCTGACTTGGCGGTCTTCGGGATGGACGGGAAGAAGAACTGCATCTTCTGTCTGAACTCGGGGAGCTGAGAGACACAGAGACAAGACGACGACAACGTGACGATGTAAATTTAATCGCTTTTATCCATAAAGTTTAAATCTTTATTAACTCGGTATTGACGTTTAAAAGATGCTTTTAATGTTGAAATAAAATGTTGAACGTCGTCACAGACGTCGAGTACGTACGCTGTGAACGTCGAGGACTTTCCAAACTGTGAAGCTGAGCAGGCCGACTCCACAGCAGGCGTACAGCGACCCCCAGCCCAGAGCTCGCAGGGCCAGAGAGGCGCCGCTCTCCGGGACCGCCGCCGACGCTATGACTCCCTGCAGAGAACCAGAGAGAACGCAACGTCAGTGAACGCAACGTCAGAGTCAGTGAACGCAACGTCAGGAGTTACCTGAAGTGAATTCAGTGACTCGTCAGTCGGGGGTCAGACTGTCTGCAGACGGTAATTAATTTACTCTTCGTTAGCTGAGGGTCAATGGTCAAACTTCAGGAACATGTACTCGTACGTGAGTATTTATACTTCATGTTCGTCTGTAGTCGAGCAGCAGTGTCCACACGCGGTGATGTTTTTCTAAGTTTAATCTCATGTCACGTCCTCGCTTCATGTCGGACTGCCGGAGACACAAAGACGAGTCTGTGACGGAAATAGAGTGGAGGAACAAACGCGCGATTGTGCCTCCGCGACGAGTTCATCCGAGACACGAGCGTCCGTGTGCGTCACGTTTAATGAGATCCTGCGAGTGGCCAATCAGCACGCAGTTCCACTTAACGAGACAAGTCTGACGTGAGACGCTTTGAATTTCACGGTTTGTTCTGATGAGCTATTTTCAGCTCGACCTCTGGAGGAATGTCTGAGACAAACAAGACGAACTGAGACAGACCAACAAACTGCAGTTCCTCTGACGTCCACCGGAGGCTGGCTGCAGAAGTGAGTCAGTCTCCATAAGTCCCCATGTTCAAATGTCTGTACCTTATTAAACCACTCTGGACTTTTCTTCTTGGCCAGTGCCAGCGTGGAGCCGAATCCTGCGATCATGCCGACGGACGCCACCGCGGTCAGGAACGCCGCACCTGCAGACAGGAAGTCAGGTGAGACTCCGAGAGGCATTAAAGGTCAGTCACCGAACAATTCATGAAGCACCGCGTACCAAACGGACATGTATGTTCACCAGCAACCTCAACACGTCAACATGTCGTATCCTTCCTCCACCTGCAGCCTAGACACACCTGTCAGTCAGAGTCTGAACCCTGCATAACTTTAAGCCTTAATATAATGTGAACAGGTGAGCTGTATATAAATTCACCCTCAGTACAGTTGTCATGAACGGGGAAATTAGCTACAGAGACCAAAACTGTTTTTGTACCAGGCTGTAAACATGTTTATTTCTGCTGTGAGGTTTGAACACACACACACACACACACACACACACACACACACACACACACACAGTGGTCGACATTGTGGTGACCTCATATGAAACCCGCCGTGACGTCACCACGGGCCGACAGATCAGGTGCAGCACAGGTAAACTGACATGTGAACACGCTGACCTTTCATCACGTGCACTCTGTCTTCTTCTTCTTCTCCGACAGTCTCCGTGTCTCGAGCCGCCGACATGTTGGTCCAGCCCGTCCCCCCACCTAAAGTGTCCGGGCGGAAACAAGCAGGCTCGGAACGTTTGTCAGATATTCGTTAATAAAGATGTGCACACGTCACATGACAACATGTCTGTTATCACATGTATGAAACACTCAGTGACTGACGTCACAGGTTTCACGAGCTAAAGCTGTTCAGATTGAAGCAAAGATCGTCTATTACTCTGCATCTATGGAGGACAGAGAGGTCTCACTCTGTTTGTAGTCAGATCATTAGAATCTGTTAGAACTACAGAAACACCAGAGGGGCGATGGGTCCTGAGACGTCCCGCAGACTGTCTAAAACCTGGACGTAGTCTCTGTGACGTCCCACAGACTGTCTAAAACCTGGACGCAGTCTCTGAGACGTCCCACAGACTGTCTAAAACCTGGACGTAGTCTCTGTGACGTCCCGCAGACTGTCTAAAACCTGGACGTAGTCTCTGTGACGTCCCGCAGACTGTCTAAAACCTGGACGTAGTCTCTGTGACATCCCGCAGACTGTCTAAAACCTGGACGCAGTCTCTGAGACGTCCCGCAGACTGTCTAAAACCTGGACGTAGTCTCTGTGACGTCCCGCAGACTGTCTAAAACCTGGACGTAGTCTCTGTGACATCCCGCAGACTGTCTAAAACCTGGACGTAGTCTCTGTGACGTCCCGCAGACTGTCTAAAACCTGGACGTAGTCTCTGTGACGTCCCCGCAGACTGTCTAAAACCTGGACGTAGTCTCTGTGACGTCCCGCAGACTGTCTAAAACCTGGACGTAGTCTCTGTGACGTCCCGCAGACTGTCTAAAACCTGGACGTAGTCTCTGAGACGTCCCGCAGACTGTCTAAAACCTGGACGTAGTCTCTGTGACGTCCCACAGACTGTCTAAAACCTGGACGCAGTCTCTGAGACGTCCCACAGACTGTCTAAAACCTGGATGTAGTCTCTGAGACGTCCCGCAGACTGTCTAAAACCTGGACGTAGTCTCTGTGACGTCCCCGCAGACTGTCTAAAACCTGGACGTAGTCTCTGTGACGTCCCCGCAGACTGTCTAAAACCTGGACGTAGTCTCTGAGACGTCCCACAGACTGTCTAAAACCTGGACGTAGTCTCTGAGACGTCCCACAGACTGTCTAAAACCTGGACGTAGTCTCTGTGACGTCCCGCAGACTGTCTAAAACCTGGACGTAGTCTCTGTGACGTCCCGCAGACTGTCTAAAACCTGGACGTAGTCTCTGAGACGTCCCGCAGACTGTCTAAAACAGAAGCATGTTTAGTCTCTGGTTTTCCCCGCAGAGTGGCTCCTCTGCTCGGGGTTGGATCTGTGCAGACTGGGTCTCGGAGCTCTGCGGAGGATCAGGATGCTCCTCACGTCCTCCTCCTCCTCCTCCTCCTCCTCACCGACACAGACCTTCGGATCCTCCGGAGCCTCTGTCTCTCCGCTGCCTCCTGAGAAGAACCGGGCTCACACCGGCTCCGTGTCCCGTCCAGAACCGGATCCCGGGATGTTAACGTCAGGGTGACGTGAGGGGGGCGCACGAGGAGGAGGCGGGGGTGTTTCTCTTTGATGTTTTGGACCCCGCGCGCTCGCCTGACCACGAGTTGGTGTTTGTTTACGAAATATTACAAAATAAGATCCGGGAGCTTCCGGTGGAACATGTCGGTTCTGGCTCGGTTCTGGCTCCCGGACCCGGTGGGTTCATTCAGGGGCTGACTGCACGCGCACTGCTCTGTTATTGTTCACGTTTCCGGTCATTCTTCACCTGCCTGCTCACCTGTGAGGACACATGTCTCAGATCCACCATGCGACTCTGGACCAGCAGCACCAGCCGGGCCAGTACAACCAGATCTGTACCCGCAGCAGCAGCAGCATCAGC
>CM041730.1:21420035-21465035 GCA_023373845.1 Nibea coibor
TCCTCACCATCTTCATCTTCGCCTTCGTCATCACGCACGTCATCCTCAGTGAGTAACACCGCCTCGACAGCACCACCTCCTCCTCCACACTGTTTGTGCTGTGGAGAAACACTCCAGCTGCTTTGCTCGTAGCAAGTAGCAGTAGTTTAG
The DNA here is from genome assembly GCA_023373845.1 of Nibea coibor. NCBI lineage: Eukaryota > Metazoa > Chordata > Actinopteri > Sciaenidae > Nibea > Nibea coibor. The sequence continues at coordinate 21,420,186 of CM041730.1, forward strand.
TTAGTTAGCTAACAACTGAACGGATGGATTAACTCACTAGTTGGCTCCACTGTCACGAACATTATCTGATGTTAGATGTTATTGTGTCGCTCTAAGCTCAAAGACAGCGCGACACAGGAGGCTGTTTTAGCTAGATGAACCTCATAAACTGACTCTGGGTCAGATTAACGTTTCATAACAACAGTGAAAGTGCTCCATCAGTGACAGCCACAGACCTGACTCAGGCTCTGCACTGTGCGGCTCTGCAGCAGCTTCTCATCTGTTTAATGGATGAAACATCGACCGCCCGCAGCCCCGCCCGCCGTCCTGTGATTGACAGGCTGTCAGAGAGAGGTTTCCTGTCAGCCATCGATCAACACGTCCATCAGAAGACATGTTTTCACAGCAGTCTCAGTCCTCTTCGCTCCCTTTCCTCTGCCATTATGTCCGTAGATTCTGCTGAACCCGCTCGCTCAGCTCCGGTCCAAATCTCCTGTGTGAGCTTACATAAGCTAACGTTAGCTCAGAAATGGATAGCATAAACAACGACTAACAGCAGCTAACAGACTGAGCTAACAGCAGCTACAGTTGGCATCAGTCAGTCATCAGCATGATTTATCAGGACATATCTGGATCATGTGTCTGTATTGATCACATATTGATCAGGTTATTGATTTGGTGTTTCTGAACTCGTCTCTTCCCGTCACGCCTCGTTGACCTCATTCTCTGCTGATGTTGTTTTCCTGCCCTGCGGGTCCAAACAGTCTCTGAGACTCTGCAGTCAGATCAGACTAACAACCAGCAGACTGTCTGAGATCAGCAGCGTCTCCGTCTCAACACTGCGCCGTTTGTTTTCTGTTTTTAGCCGTCGAGCTATAAAAAGCTGCAGCACGCCGTCCTCACTTTGATCCACGCCGTGTAAATTTAGACATCTGAGCTGAAGCTCGCCGCTCGGCGCGTTTACGCTCCGACGAGACGAGACCACTTCTCATTTCACGTTTCATGTTTCTGTCTCTGCAGGATCAAACCGGACCGGGTTCCTGAGCGCGCTCAAAGACAGCCCGGCCAGATATCCTTTATGAGGACCGTCAGCGGCCCACAATACGTCCCATGTTAAACAATGATGAAATGTTTCCTGAGCATTGTCTGAATGTTTGTCCTTGACTCTGCTCTGCACCGTGCTCGAGGTGGTCGTCTGTTTCTTCTCCGTCTGGTCCATCGTCGGTCTGTCGGGGTTCCACACCTACCTGATCAGCTCCAACCAGACCACCAATGAGGACGTGAGTACACACCTGAGGTCAACCTGAGGTCCGAGGACTCTAGGAGGCCTCCAGGAGGACCTTTATGTTTAATTCTCTTCTCTCTCTTTCTGTCCTGGTTTCGGTCCTGGTCCCGGTCTGGTCCTGGTCCAGATTAAAGGGTCCTGGTCCACTAAGCGAGGGAAGGATAACTACAACCCGTACAGCTATGGGAACATCCTGACCAACTGCTGCGCTGCTCTGTGTGGACCTCTGCCACCGAGGTCAGTACAACCACTGAGGGACTAGTCTCAAGACGTCCTCGAGACTATCTAAAGACGAAACAGGCTCCTGAATGAGTTCAGTGAGCCGGCTGAGCGATGTCCATCGAACTGTTCCTTTAATGATGTGTTTGCGTCCCAGTTTGATTGACAGGAGAGGTCTGATCCAGTCCGACACGCCGCAGACCGTGTCCCACTCCAACGGGACCAGCAGCAGCTACGCCTCCACCCAGCTCCGCAGTCACATGGTAGGTGGAGGATGACATCACTGACACGGCGACGTCGATCATCAAGCTAATGCGGCTGCCTCTGTCTCCTCAGTGCGACCAGGATCAGTGCATCCAGAGCACCAAGTTCGTCCTCCAGGCTGCGGCCACCCCGCTGCTCCACAGTGACGCCGTCATCCTGGCTCCTCTGTCAGGGAAGACCTCCACACTGGGCGGCCCCTGCGCCTACCTGGCCCCCTCCCAGCCGTCCCTTCCTTCCTGCGGGGGAGACGTCCTGATGCTGAGGGACCCCGCCGCTGACTCCCACTGCCACCACCACCTCCACCATCACCACCATCATCACCACTTTGTCAGCCCGGAAGAGACACCGTGCACCACGCCGCAGGGCGCCCTGCCCTGCCCCGCCCACCTACACCTTCACCCACACCTACCTGTCCCCGCCCCCGCCGCCCTGTACGACCCCGTCAGTCAGGACGCTCTGCACGAGGACTCGGTCAGAGGGCTCGTTAAACTCAGCTCCGTCTGAGCTTAACGAGTCACGAGACTTCAGTCCTTCAGGTCCGTGTCTTCATCCACAAAAACACCAGAAACTAAAAATGTCCATAAAAACATGAGAAGACACAAAAACTGATTTTATTTTGACAGTTTTTGGACATTTGGACAGAACCCCTCTGGAGCTTCATTCTGATTCACTGTCGACTTTAAACTGTCCTCAGCTCAAATCTTTCGTCAATTTAACGTCACAGAGACTACGTCCAGGTTTTAGACAGTCTGCGGGACGTCACCGAGACTACGTCCAGGTTTTAGACAGTCTGCGGGGACGTCTCAGAGACTACGTCCAGGTTTTAGACAGTCTGCGGGGACGTCACAGAGACTACGTCCAGGTTTTAGACAGTCTGTGGGACGTCACAGAGACTACGTCCAGGTTTTAGACAGTCTGTAGGACGTCACAGAGACTACGTCCAGGTTTTAGACAGTCTGATCAAAATGAAGTTTCCTGTGAATACAGACGCTCGGTGATTGACAGATGACTCCAGAGGGTTTCAAACAGACGATCATTTTTTTATTAATTTATTTTATCTTAGCGTGCCGTGCAGGACTGAAGCCGTACGTGGTCCAGGTCCTCTCTCCTCACGATGAACACAAACAGAACATATGATCCAGAATAAGCTACTCCGGTGCCAAACGGATGTTCGGACCGGGACCAAAGTATTTTCTTATTTTAGCCAATGAAGCGTCCAACTGAAGCGACTGTTGACCGAGCTCGCCGACCCGGCGTCAGCCTTCAGGTTTCATTCCATTCTGTGGACCGGACCGGACCGGACCAACGGTTTGATCCGAAGCAGCGTCACTGCCAGATGTTCAGATATAATTGTTGGAAAGTTCAGACCACAGACGTTTAGTAAAACCTTCATCACGTCACTGAAATCTGAAGTCCAGTTTGAGCGGCAGGAGGAAACGTCTGCTTTTTTAATTTCATAAATACAATCTGTGACTCGACGATCAGTAAAATGAAGAATAAAACATTCAGACTTCTGCGAGATTTTATTCAAATTGTATTTGACTGTTTTGAATAAATAAATTTGTTATGATCTAGTTTGGTTTTAATGGGTTGATGAGTTTCTGCGTCCAGGTCACGTTAACGAATGATCTCAGTTAATCATGTTAATGAGCGCGTGCTCAGACAGAAACAGGGAGGCTAGCTGAGGTGTGTTTGTGTGGGCGTGTCTTTACCTGCGGACTGTCAGCTGTGAAACAATCAGGAAATAACTTCTTATTCCTCTGATTAATGACTGCCACTCGCTCTCTGTTGCTACTCTATGTCTCTCTGCCAAACTGCTCTCTCTCACTCTCAGACAGTCTCAGAGACAGTCTCAGAGACATTTTAGGCTGTCTGTGGAGGTTTGGCTGATCTGAGTGTGGGATTGGCGGCCGGAGCGTGATGTCACACTGCCTGTCTGAACGCAGCCTAAACAATGAACTGTGTTTCACACGTTGGATGACCTGAGCGCTGCCTTCTGGGAACTGTAGGCTTCAAACGAGTTCAAAGAGGTGACGTCATCGTGATGATGTAATAACAGATGTTTTCTGATTGGATGATTGATGTCTTAACTGATTTCAATAAAAGACTTTTTTAAAGACGTCTGTTTGTTTGAAGATGACTGTCTAAAACCTGGACGTAGTCTCTGTGACGTCCCGCAGACTGTCTAAAACCTGGACGTAGTCTCTGTGACGTCCCGCAGACTGTCTAAAACCTGGACGCAGTCTCCAAGACTTTGTTTCTAAACAAAGTCTTGGAGGATCATTTTTTTATTAATTTATTTTATCTTAGCGTGCCGTGCAGGACTGAAGCCGTACGTGGTCCAGGTCCTCTCTCCTCACGATGAACACAAACAGAACATATGATCCAGAATAAGCTACTCCGGTGCCAAACGGATGTTCGGACCGGGACCAAAGTATTTTCTTATTTTAGCCAATGAAGCGTCCAACTGAAGCGACTGTTGACCGAGCTCGCCGACCCGGCGTCAGCCTTCAGGTTTCATTCCATTCTGTGGACCGGACCGGACCGGACCAACGGTTTGATCCGAAGCAGCGTCACTGCCAGATGTTCAGATATAATTGTTGGAAAGTTCAGACCACAGACGTTTAGTAAAACCTTCATCACGTCACTGAAATCTGAAGTCCAGTTTGAGCGGCAGGAGGAAACGTCTGCTTTTTTAATTTCATAAATACAATCTGTGACTCGACGATCAGTAAAATGAAGAATAAAACATTCAGACTTCTGCGAGATTTTATTCAAATTGTATTTGACTGTTTTGAATAAATAAATTTGTTATGATCTAGTTTGGTTTTAATGGGTTGATGAGTTTCTGCGTCCAGGTCACGTTAACGAATGATCTCAGTTAATCATGTTAATGAGCGCGTGCTCAGACAGAAACAGGGAGGCTAGCTGAGGTGTGTTTGTGTGGGCGTGTCTTTACCTGCGGACTGTCAGCTGTGAAACAATCAGGAAATAACTTCTTATTCCTCTGATTAATGACTGCCACTCGCTCTCTGTTGCTACTCTATGTCTCTCTGCCAAACTGCTCTCTCTCACTCTCAGACAGTCTCAGAGACAGTCTCAGAGACATTTTAGGCTGTCTGTGGAGGTTTGGCTGATCTGAGTGTGGGATTGGCGGCCGGAGCGTGATGTCACACTGCCTGTCTGAACGCAGCCTAAACAATGAACTGTGTTTCACACGTTGGATGACCTGAGCGCTGCCTTCTGGGAACTGTAGGCTTCAAACGAGTTCAAAGAGGTGACGTCATCGTGATGATGTAATAACAGATGTTTTCTGATTGGATGATTGATGTCTTAACTGATTTCAATAAAAGACTTTTTTAAAGACGTCTGTTTGTTTGAAGATGACTGTCTAAAACCTGGACGTAGTCTCTGTGACGTCCCGCAGACTGTCTAAAACCTGGACGTAGTCTCTGTGACGTCCCGCAGACTGTCTAAAACCTGGACGCAGTCTCCAAGACTTTGTTTCTAAACGTAAGGACATATAAGAAGACGTCCTCACGTGTTCGTATGGTCCTCTCAGATGTCGCAGGTGTTCATCCAGGCCGCCAGATGGCGCCTCTGACTGTGACACCCACTTACAGGCTGTGTTGTTGTTCTCCAAACAGCCAATCAGAGCTCTCTCTCTCTCTCTCTCTCTCTCTCTCTCTTCCGCAGCAACCCGGAAACAGTTTGTTACGTCAGCGCTTCACCTGCAGAGAAGAAAATCACAAAATGTCTCCGGATTTTTGAGAAAAACGAGGCTGAACGTTGATTTTCTGGGGCTGATACCTGAACAGGTGTGAGGTACAACACGCCCAGTGCTGACGAACACAAACCAGGTTTTATTGCGTCGCTGGCTGAGGTACCGGGGCGTTCCGGTGTCAGTTTCTAAGAGATGTTGGATTAAAAACGATCCTGTCACTTCTGCTTGTCACACCTGTCGATATAACACACCTGTACGTGCAGCGTCACGGTGATATGGCGTGTGTAAGCATGTTTGTTTGTTTTTTGGCGCTAAATCTTTACGTGACAACGCCTTCAGAGTGTGAACAAAGAAAAGCGCGGCGGCGGGAAACATCCCAACAACGAACTCTAAAAAAACAACCAGTTTGATCCTGACGTTTTAATGAAGACACCTGCATGACTCATTAACACACTTTAATAAGAGCTGATCCAGGTGTGATGACGTGTCAAACGACACATTCAGTCTGTGCAGTAACCAATGAACTGTGTGTGTGTGTGTGTGTTCTCAGTCAGTTCAGGTCGGTTTATATTCACATTAAAACATTTTGGCGCTTTACCTGCTGACTGACGTCACGTGATGTTTTATTGGGTCCAGTTTGATGAAATCTGAACAAACCGTGTCAGAGTGAGTTATTAACGCTGTTAACACTTTAAATGACACTTTAACGGAACAACTTTACACGAGCTGCTGTCCGTGCGGGGCTCGGACTGAGCTGTGAACGTTGTTTGAACGTTACTTTAACGTTACTTTAGTGTTTTATAAACACTAACAGTTTCGTAACCCCGCACGAACAAAGACTTGAATTTCCCGCAGTGCTTCGGCGTCACGTGAGCGCAGGCTCTAACCTGATTGGCTCCGTCGCAGCGTCACTTTTAAAGAGCCAGCACGAGCTGCGATCCTATTGGTCGGCCGCGTTCTAGCGCCAAGATTTCAATAAAAAGGCTCGCGCACAGCAGCAGCCGCTCAGTGTGTCTCCGTGTGTGTGTGTCCGCTGCTCGCGCCTTCTTCTTTGACTTCACGCGCTTTTACTTTGTTAACTTGTCTTTTATTTTTCTGTCCGGCGGAAGTCGAAGAAGACAAAATGCTTTCTCCTCGCGCTCCTCTGTCCGTGAAGACCGGAAACACAGTCAGCAGTGAGATGAGCAACATGTCGCTGGACAAAGAGAACACGGTGAGTCCACGAACGGCGGGAAAACTGCTGAGTCACGTTCTGTCCGAAGATTCACCGGGAAGTTTTTCAAATTAAAAGTCCGGAGTGTGTGTGTCAGCCGGCTGATGACGTCAGATAAACGTCATATTTCCCGCTCTAAACAGTCCGTTGTGTTGCTCACTGACGGTCTGTTGTCTTTCCTCTTTCAGCCTCCGAGCCTGAACTCGACCCGCATCTTGGCGTCTAAAACCGCGCGAAAAATCTTGGCGGATCCTGCGGTGAGTGCGTGAATACACACACACACACACACACACACACACACACACACATACCGCGCTGTTTGTTATGGCGCCAAATGGCGGCTCAGCTGTTTGAGCTTCATGAGTCTGACCTGAAACACCGGGTCGGTTCTGAATGTTTGTTCTCGTGTCCGGACTTTAGTGAAGCTGCTGATCCAGAATCAGTTCAGTCTGTCTGTTAACCGTGGAAGGTGCAGTGTTTGTGGTGGGTCTCACTGTGTGTGTGTGTGTGTGTGTGTGTGTTTCAGCCCAAAGCTGTGAAGAAGAGCAGCGAGGAGGAGGAGCCTCTCCTGAAGGAAAACCCTCGCCGCTTCGTCATCTTTCCCATCCAGTACCACGACATCTGGCAGATGTACAAGAAGGCCGAGGCGTCCTTCTGGACCGCAGAGGAGGTGAGTGAGTGTGTGTGTGTGTGTGTGTGTGTGTGTGTGTGTGTGTGTGTGTGTGTGTACGGAGGCTTGAACGTGGTCTGCTGTGTGTTCCAGGTGGATCTGTCCAAGGACCTGCAGCACTGGGAGTCTCTGAAGGACGACGAGCGGTACTTCATCTCTCACGTGTTGGCGTTCTTCGCCGCCAGTGACGGCATCGTCAACGAGAATCTGGTGAGGACGGGCGTCACACCTCAGACAGTTTCTACAACGTTCTGGTTGAGTTGTTTAAACGTTCTCGGCCTCTGCCGCGTTGACAGGTGGAGCGCTTCACACAGGAAGTTCAGGTGACGGAGGCGCGCTGTTTCTACGGTTTCCAGATCGCCATGGAGAACATCCACTCAGAGATGTACAGCCTGCTGATCGACACCTACATCAGGGAGCCCAAAGAGAGGTGAGGACTGTTAGCGCCCCATGCTGCCCCCCCACCCTGAGCTGCCCCCGCCCCCCTGTGCTGCCCCCTCTGACGGTGCGTTCACTGACCCACAGAGAATACCTGTTCAACGCCATCGAGACTCTGCCGTGCGTGAAGAAGAAGGCCGACTGGGCGATCAATTGGATCGGCAACAAGAGCGCCAACTACGGTAAGCTGCTGGCTCCGCCTCCTGCCGATCAGCTGATGATGGTGTTGACCTTCTGTCAGGTATTGATCGTGACTCTTCCTCCAGGAGAGCGCGTGGTGGCCTTCGCTGCCGTGGAGGGAATCTTCTTCTCTGGTTCCTTCGCTGCCATCTTCTGGCTGAAGAAGAGAGGCCTGATGCCCGGCCTGACCTTCTCCAACGAGCTCATCAGCAGAGACGAGGTCATTACATCATCATGATGTCATCACGACTCATCACTTTGCTGTCGGTGTGTGTGTGTAACGCTGTGTGTGTTTCAGGGTCTGCACTGTGACTTCGCCTGTCTGATGTTCAAACATCTCGTCAACAAGCCGTCGGCAGAAACCGTCACCGACATCATCAAGAACGCCGTGAAGATCGAGCAGGTCTGTTGTCTGTCTGTGGTCTGTCTGACCTGTCTGTCTGTCTGTCTGTGGTCTGTCTGTCTGACCTGTCTGTCTGTCTGTCTGTCTGTCTGTGGTCTGTCTGACCTGTCTGTCTGTCTGTCTGTCTGACCTGTCTGTGGTCTGTCTGACCTGTCTGTCTGTCTGTCTGACCTGTCTGTCTGTCTGTCTGACCAGTCTGTCGTGTCTTGGTGTTCAGGAGTTCCTGACGGAGGCTCTGCCGGTGAAGCTGATCGGGATGAACTGTGAGCTGATGAAGCAGTACATTGAGTTTGTAGCTGACAGACTGATGCTGGAGCTCGGCTTCTCCAAGGTAAACCACATCCCAACACAACCACAGCTCCCAGTACGAGGGCCGGCTCTGCTGGGCCGGCTCTGCTGGGCCGGCTCTGCTCTGTGATGATGAGAGGCGCAGGGGTACGGACCTCAGCCAATGATGGGGGCTGAGTGCTGCTGCTGACGCTCTGATTGGAGGACGAGTGGTTCACCGACAGACGAGCAGCAGCACGATACAGACGCCGGTCTGAACAGACGCCGCCTCGCACGGGTCACTTCCTGTTTAGTTGTCAGCTGGTCTTTAACGTGTTCTGATCCGTGTCCCCGTAGATCTACCGGGTGGAGAACCCGTTCGACTTCATGGAGAACATTTCTCTGGAGGGAAAGACCAACTTCTTCGAGAAGCGGGTCGGAGAGTACCAGAGGATGGGCGTCATGTCCGGACCCACGGACAACACCTTCAGACTGGACGCAGACTTCTGAGGGCCGGGCCGAGCTGGACCGAGCCAGTCGCAGTGTGTCAGACTGCAGGAGGACGCTGCAGGAAGTGGTTTCACCTGACGGTGGACCGACGGACATGTTGTTTATCTGACGAGTGGTTGGATAATCAATGAGCTCTTCAGCCAATCAGAGGCCAGACTGCGGTGGGGGCGCTGCAGCCCTGAGGATCCGCCCACAAACTGATGTCCTATCAGGATAACTGCTGAGTCATGTTTGGATCAGAACCAGCTTTTATTTTGGACTTGTGTTTTATAAATCTGCTACATTAGTATGTTTTATAAGTGAAGTTTTAGTTTTTTCTAATAAAACTTAAAAACTCTGACGTCTGTTTTTATGTTTTGAAGTTCGTCAGCTCACGTCTGTGGATCTTTAAATCAGGCTTGTTGCTGTTAGCTTTATGCTAAGCTAACTCTCTGCAGCTCTGTATTTAGCCCACAGACAGTGGTGTGGTTCACGCAGCGTCTCAAATCTTTATTTTATGAATGTGTTTCTATAAATATAAAAACAAGCTGGGTGGGAGCCACACATGTAGGTGATCTGTGATCTTAGTTCGTTTTCCTCTGACATGCCTACGCTGAGAGCCCACAAGGTCCCGCGGTGCATCATGGGCAGTGGCTCCAGGTCGCCGTGGTGTCCGCGTGGAGGACCGGGAGGTGACGTCATACCGTGAATGACGGGTGACACATGAAGATGAAACAACATTTAAAAGTCTTTTTATTAAAATGTCTGATTTATAATAAAACGATCAAAGTGTCTGTCCGGGTTAATGTTGTTATTTGGATCAGCTGACTCAGTCTGGCTCCTCCCGCCAAACCTCTGCGAGACGTCAGGACCGGACAGCTACGTCACCGCGCTGCTGCGTCATGACGCTGCAGGAAGCGTCACCCGCTTTGACGTTTCCGGCTCGCGGAAGTGAAGCGGTTCAAACTCGGTCGGTCGGTCAGCTGTTCGTCGGTAACATGTCTCCACCGGAGCCGCGACAGACCTTCAGAAACCCGGTGAGACTCCTCTGCGACTGTCTTAAGTCTTAGCGACGCGTTGTAAAGATGAAAGTGACTGAAGTTTTCGAACCGTTAATTAATGAGTGTCAGCTGATTTTTCTGCTGTTTCATGTCAACTTCCGCCCTGTCGCTGCACTTTGGACCCGAGCTCGGCTCGGCTCGGCTCGGCTCAGTCGGTGTTCAGACGATGAATCATTTGATCAGTTATTGATCAAAGAAAAGTGATTAAATATTAAACTGATCAGCTGATTCAGCATGAGCTGACCTGTCACCTGACCTGTGATGTGTTATTGATCGGAAAGTCTGACGTCATTCATCGTCATGGATGACGTCATTTGTCCGGATGTTTTTTATGTTAAATAAAGGCTGTGCTAATGTAACCTTAACATAACCTTAATGTAACGTTAACATAACGGTCTGGGCCTGGATGAGCAGCAGCAGAAGGTTCTGGTTCTGATGGACCGCAGAGTCCTGGGTCCGGTCCAATATTCTGTTCTGCTCCATCACTGAGTGAGCTGAAGCCTTAATGTGTCCTCTGAGCGAGGAAAGGAGCTTCACTGCTTCCTTTATTATCTCCTTTAAGGAAAGGAAACAAGGTCATGCTGTCCCACACCGTTTAGGTGTGTAGGACGAGTGTTTAGGACGAGTGTTTAGGACGAGTGTGTAGGACGAGTGTGTAGGACGAGTGTTTAGGACGAGTGTGTAGGACGAGTGTGTAGGACAAGTGTTTAGGACAAGAGGACGCGAGTGTAGGATGCTTAGTGTCTCGTCTTCTCCGCAGATGATCCCGTTCTCTGGGACGATCCAGGGCGGGTTGCTGCCGGGGGAGATGGTTCTGATTAAAGGCTCGGTGCCGTCGGACCCGGACAGGTGAGACGACCTCACTGAGAGCAGTCCAATGATGTCTGGTTACCTGTCTCACCTGTCGTCCCTCTGCTCCTCCTTGCAGGTTCCAGGTGGACTTCACGTGCGGCAGCAGCGTGAAGCCGAGAGCCGACGTGGCGTTTCACTTCAACCCGAGGTTCAAGCGCTCGCCGTGCGTCGTCTGCAACACGCTGCGGGACGAGCGCTGGGGCCGTGAGGAGATCCTGTACCAGCTGCCGCTCGCCGCCGGAGCGCCGTTTGAGATCATCGTCCTCGTCCTGGAAGACAAGTTTAAGGTGAGAGCCGAGCTGCTGATCGATACCCAGTGGAAGGAGCACGTATGACTGCAGCACCTGCTCTGTCCTGCAGGTGGCAGTGAACGGAGCTCACCTGTTGGAGTACAAACACAGAGTGGAGCTCGAGCGAGTCGACACGCTGTCCATCTCCGGGAAAGTCCAAGTCGAAGCAATCGGAGTCCTGCCAAGAGCCGTGAGTCACTGTGAACGTTTGCTGAACGTTTGCTGAACGTTTGCTAATGGTTTGCTGATGTGCCGTTGTTGTTTTCAGGCTTCAGTGTCTCCTGCAGTCAGTCTGAACAACGTGCTGCCAGAGATCAAAGTAAGACGTTCATCATTATTATTACGTCACATCAAATAAGAAGAATATTTATATTTCATATATGTGATATGATTCTGTAAATAAATCAGTCTGAAGCAGGATTGGTCAGCTTGGAAACTTGTGAATTTGAAGTTTGCGATTGGTCGACCGAAGCACGGGGCACCTGTTCTTTCTCTCTCTCCCCAGGTCACATGTTTTAACTTCACACACTGAAATTGGGCATTCACATGGTCGACAAGATGAGGATGCTCACGCTCATTTGGGCTTTTTGATACCACCTACCGTTTGGCATTAGTGTCCACTAGTTGGAGGGGGTTCATTTAGAGACTTTCTGTGTCTCTCAGCAGTCACTCACACACAGACAGAGCACAGCTGCAGTTCATTACTCTGACCTGCAGCTGACCCTGGTTGCTTGGCAACCTCAAGCCTGCCTTTGACTGACTGTGTTGAAGTCTGTGCTGCTGCAGGGTCAGTGATAATGTGTCACACACTCTGTTTAGAGTTCCTTTGTTGCAACAACCGTCCCGCCGCTGCGAGCGACAGAACTGAACGTCCATCTTTGTTGAACTTTTTACTGCAACTGATTTCGATCATTTTGTTTTTTTATTCTCCAGCCAATAACAGAAGCGCAGGTGAGTGTCACTGTTGCATGCTGGTCAATGTAGTTCATGTTTATATTGCAAGTATGTATTTAACATGAGGGTGGGAACCACACAGATAGAACAGACATAAATGTGTGTGTCTTTTATTAAAACACACACACACATTTACTCACATGTCCATCACCTGTTCATGGGTTCATTAAAGCTGTTTAAATGTCAGTTATTAATCATTGTTGGTGGTCGGTGCTTTGTGACTGTGCAGCCTCAGTTTTGTCTTCAGTCGTTGAATCATTTGTGTTGTTGTTTCCTGCAGAGCGTTCCCTTCAGAGGTGAGCTGGTTAAAGGTCTGAGTGTCGGACGCAGTATCGCTGTTAAAGTGGAAACTAACGAGCAGGCACAAGGGTAACAACACCTCAACACACCTGAGTGTCAACACACTGTGATAAATGAGGACATCAGAGGGAAAACCAGGAAACATTTTCTCCATAAAATCTGATCCAGTTTCACCAGAATCAGTGAAATAGTTGGTGTGTGTGACTTAGTGCCGTAAAGCGTTACGTACTTCTCCCGACCCGGAGCCCAAAGTTACATAGTGTGAGAACAGACGTACGACTGACAGAGACACCGTTCACCTGATCACAGGTCAGCTGATCACAGGTCACCTGATCACAGGTCACCTGATCACAGGTCAGTGTGGAGCAGCAGGTCACAGACGATACATTTCAATGTTTGTGTTTCAGTTTCTGTATAAATCTTCGAGTTTCCGGCAGCAGCGACATCGCCCTTCATCTGAACCCTCGTCTGAATAAAGGCGTCTTCGTCAGGAACTCCTTCCTGTCCGAGTGTTGGGGCCCCGAGGAGAGGAAGCTGTCCTCGTTCCCGTTCAGCAGAGGACAATACTACGAGGTAGCACAGTCCGCCACAGCTGTAAACTCCTCTTTAATCTTTACTTTTCTACAGCTCACTATGTTTCTCTGCAGATCATCGTCCTCTGTGACCCTCAGCACTTCAAAGTTGCCGTTAACGGGATTCACCAGCTGGACTACAAGTACCGGGTCCAGGACCTGAGCCGGATCACGCAGGTGGAGGTGCTGGGAGATGTCACGCTGGTGAACATGGAGATCCTCTGAACTCTGACGCTATCCACGTCGCAGATAACGGTTCATCAAAGTCAGTCACAGAGACTTCACTAACCTGTTATGAAGGATGAGCACGTCATGAAAAATGAATCTTTACTAACAGAAAAAGTCTGAAGGATCAAACATGTCAGTAACTCTGCACGAAGGCTTCAGAGGAAACAGAGTGCATGATGGGTGTGTTTACTCATTTACATATTTGAACAAACCTTGCTAAAACGCAACATCGCAGAAACGTGTTAATGTAACGCTAAACTAACAATCAAAGAATGTTTGTGTGCACCAAAAATAAATTTTAATTAAGAGGTGCGAAAATCGAATGACAGACTGACCAATCCACCCCAAAGTAATCTGTTACTTTCAAAGTAACTGATTCATTCGAAAAAAAATCACTTTCATTCATTTCCTGGATGCTGCTGTAACAAGTGAATTTTCCTGCTGTGGATCAATAAAGTTGATCTGATCTCAATTGTTTCTTTGTTAATCTTTGTTAGATTCCACAGATAGATCTGTTCCATCATCATAATATTCAGGCAGGTTGAAACTCTGATCAAATCAGTTTGGATTTTCTTTTTTTTTTTTAATTTTCAACCAACTTTTTTTTTTCACCAGCTGAAGCACCAAGAAGCCAAAATTCAAATTTCATTCAAATTATGTGGATTTTTTTCCATCTAATTACTTTGTGTTTCCACTAATCTGAGGACAACTTTTAATAAAAAGTTTGACTATGATGGTGAAGATGATGACAATGACGACGACAACGATGATGATGATGATAGCAACGCTGATGAAGATGATGACAATGATAGTGACAGCAACTACAATGAAGACAACGATGATGATGATGACGACAGCGATGACGAAGGCGATGATGACGAAAATGTTGACGATGGCAACGGCGATGACGACAACGACAACGATAGCAACGCTGATGAAGATGATGATGACAATGATGATGGCGACAATGACAATAACGAAGACGATGGTGATGACGGCAACGGAGATGATGACAGCAGCTTACATTTACTTTGACATTTAGTCGTTTAGTAGATGCTTTAATCCAAAGCGACTTAGAGAAGGGAACAATCACGGCACAGTGCGATAAAAAGCGTTGCAGTGCAACAGTAAGTGCTATGTCAGTTCTTAAATGTGTAACTTTCCCATGTCCAGGTGTTGGTAGTGTTGGAGAGGAGGTCCTCTCTGAAGTGCAGGAGGCAGGAGGTTTAAAGGTAGAGAGGGATGCCCCTGATCTGGAACTAACTCGGTCCACCAATGGGTGGAACGATGATGACGATGACGAAGATGACTTATATTGTGTGTATATATTTATATTGTGTGTGTAAAAAGATTTGTTTGTTATACAGGAATTTCATAAATGCATGTAAAAACCTTCTTGGCAATAAATCTGATTCTCGTTCTGTATAAAGTAATAGATTACTTTGAGGGTAATAGATTACTCAGAAGTAATAGATTACTTTAAAGCAATTAAAGCAATTACTTTGGAGGTAAAAATAGATTATTTTGGAGGTAATAGATTATTTCAAAAGTATTAGATTACTTTCAAAGTAATAGATTACTTAATATTTTGAAAGTAATCTATTACTCTTGAAAGTAATCTATTACTTCAAACAAGTACTTTTTCAGTTTTGTAAAAATATCAAATATATTTTTACAAAACTGAAAAAGTACTTTTTTAAAATATATTTTTAAAATATATTTTATATTTTTGAAAGTAATCTATTTCTTAAAAAAAAATTACTTTTTTCAGTGATTTTCAAAATATATTTTAATATAAATATACTATACTATATAATATTAAAATATACTTTTTTCAAAGTAATAGATTTTCCGAACAAAAAAGATAGAAATTTTCCGAAAAAGACGTATTTTACTGCTTTTTTATTTTTTGCGGACTTTTGTACGATGTTTTTTACGAACTTTTGTACGAAGTTGTTAACGAACTTTTTTACGAAGTCTTTTATGAACTTTTGTACGAAGTTCTTTCCGAACTTTTGTACGATGTTTTTAACGAACTTTTTTACGAAGTCTTAACTTTTGTATGAAGTTTTTTACAAACTTTTGTACGAAGTTTTTTACAAACTTTTGTACGAAGTTTTTTACGAACTTTTTCACGAACTTTTGTACCAAGTTTTTTACGGACATTTGTACGGAATTTTTTTACAAAATATTTTGTTTAAAGTTTTTTTGCAAACTATTGTACAATGTGTTTTCCGAACATTTGTACAAAGTATTTTTTTCTGTTGTATTATTCTATACTCTTAAAGTCACTCAGTGTGACATTCACAATATGCCAGGTAATTTTTTTTGTACATTATTTCCTCACAAAAAATGCACGTCATCAGGGTTGTTAAAAGTAAACTTGAATGGCTCCGGGACTGCTTCTCTTTCATTGTCATCCAGTTCTTCTTTCCACAACCTCCCATATTGCAGAGCGGCAGGTCCACCTCAGCTGAGAACAGCGGATTGTTGGCCTCAACCCAATCCTGCCTGTGACTGGCCCATACAGCAGAACAAAAAACATCGCAATTTTCCGAAAAAGAAGTCTTTTACTGCTTTTATTCCTTTCTTAATGATTAAAATGTCAGAAACAGAGAGAGAGATTGGAATGACATGCAGCAAAGGACCACAGGTGGGATTTGAACCCTGGGCTGTTGTGGCAAGGACTGAACCACAGATGAGCAGATGCTCTACCAACTGAGCTAAACCGACACATCTGTTTTCTGCTTTCTGCTAAATCAAATTTTTACGAAAAAGAAAACGCCGCAACTTTCCACAAAAAAAACATCACAATTTAATAAAAGAAAATCATAATTTTCCCTAAAAATGCAGTTTTAAAAATAAAGTCTTTTAGTGTGTTTTTCTTTTTTTAATGATTAAAATGTTAGAAACAGAGAGAGAGTTGGGAATGGCATGCAGCAAAGGGCTACAAGTGGGATTTGAACCCTGGGCTGCTGTGGCAAAGACTAAGCTTTGGCATATGTGGCAGATGCTCTACCAACTGAGCTAAACCAACACATCTGCTCTTTGCTTTTATTTCATAAAACAGTCGTCAGTGTTACATTACGTCACACTTTGACCACCTTTACACATTTGGAACATATTTTTATATTGTTTTAACATTTTGAACATTACTAAAAATTGTAGTAAAAAGAAAAGAAAACTACTATTTTTGTGACTTTAAAAAAAAATGAAAGTGAAAAATTTCCAGATTTTCTGAAATTGTTTTCCGCTAAAATTTTCAAGCAAAAAAGATCGCAATTTTCCGGACAAAAGACATAGCAATTTCCAAACAAAAAACATCGCAATTTTCCAAACAAAAAAAGATCGCGATTTTCCGACAAAAAAAGATCGCAATTTTCTGAAGAAAAAAGATCGCGATTTTCCGAACAAAAAAAGATCGCGATTTTCCGACAAAAAAAGATCGCAATTTTCTGAAGAAAAAAGATCGCGATTTTCCGACAAAAAAAGATCGCAATTTTCTGAAGAAAAAAGATCGCGATTTTCCGAACAAAAAACATAGCAATTTCCGAACAAAAAACATCGCAATTTTCCGACAAAAAAGATTTTCCGAACAAAAAATATTGTGATTTTCCGACAAAAAAAGATCGTAATTTTCCGAAGAAAAAAGATTGCAATTTTCTGAACAAAAATATCGCGATTTTCAGACAAAAAAAGATCGCAATTTTCTGAAGAAAAAAGATCGCGATTTTCCGAACAAAAAAAGATCGCAATTTTCCGACAAAAAAAGATCGCAATTTTCTGAAGAAAAAAGATCGCGATTTTCCGAACAAAAAAAGATCGCAATTTTCCGAAGAAAAAAAGATCGCAATTTTCCGACAAAAAACATTGCAATTTTCCGACAAAAAAAGATCGCGATTTTCAGACAAAAAAAGATCGCGATTTTCCGAACAAAAAAAGATTGCGATTTTCCGAACAAAAAATATCGCAATTTTCCGACTAAAAAAGATCGCAATTTTCCGACAAAAAAGATCACAATTTTCCAACAAAAAAAGATCGCAATTTTCCGAAGAAAAAACATCGCAATTTTCCGACAAAAAACATCGCAATTTTCCGAAAAATAAGTATTTTACTGCTTTTTAATTTTTTTACGAAGTTTTTTACGAAGTTTTTTTACGAAGTTTTTTACGAACTTTTGTACGAAGTTTTTTACGAACTTGTTTACGAAGTTTTTTACGAACTTTTGTACGAAGTTTTTTACGAAGTTTTTTACGAACTTTTGTACGAACTTTTTACGAACTTTTGTACGAAGTTTTTTCCGAACTTTTTTCCGAACTTTTGTACGAACTTTTTAACGAACTTTTTTACGTTTTTTACGAACTTTTGTACGAAGTTTTTTTACGAAGTTTTTTACGAACTTTTGTACAAAGTTTTTTACAAAGTTTTTTACGAACTTTTGTACGAAGTTTTTTACGAACTTTTGTACAAAGTTTTTTACGAAGTTTTGTACAAAGTTTTTTGTATCACTCTGTTTTTCTGTTGTATTATTCTATACTCTTAAAGTCACTCAGTGTGACATTCACAATATGCCAGGTAATTTTTTTTGTACATTATTTCCTCACAAAAAATGCACGTCATCAGGGTTGTTAAAAGTAAACTTGAATGGCTCCGGGACTGCTTCTCTTTCATTGTCATCCAGTTCTTCTTTCCACAACCTCCCATATTGCAGAGCGGCAGGTCCACCTCAGCTGAGAACAGCGGATTGTTGGCCTCAACCCGATCTTGCCTGTGACCGGCCCATACAGCAGAACAAAAAACATCGCAATTTTCCGAAAAAGAAGTCTTTTACTGCTTTTTTTTCCTTTCTTAATGATTAAAATGTCAGAAACAGAGAGAGAGATTGGAATGACATGCAGCAAAGGACCACAGGTGGGATTTGAACCCTGGGCTGTTGTGGCAAGGACTGAACCGCAGATGAGCAGATGCTCTACCAACTGAGCTAAACCGACACATCTGTTTTCTGCTTTCTGCTAAATCAAATTTTTCCGAAAAAGAAAACGTTGCAACTTTCCACAAAAAAACATCACAATTTAATAAAAGAAAATCATAATTTTCCCAAAAAATGCAGTTTTAAAAATAAAGTTGTTTAGTGTGTTTTTCTTTTTTTAATGATTAAAATGTTAGAAACAGAGAGAGAGTTGGGAATGGCATGCAGCAAAGGGCTACAAGTGGGATTTGAACCCTGGGCTGCTGTGGCAAAGACTAAGCTTTGGCATATGTGGCAGATGCTCTACCAACTGAGCTAAACCAACACATGTGCTCTTTGCTTTTATTTCATAAAACAGTCGTCAGTGTTACATTACGTCACACTTTGACCACCTTTACACATTTGGAACATATTTTTATATTGTTTTAACATTTTGAACATTACTAAAAATTGTAGTAAAAAGAAAAGAAAACTACTATTTTTGTGACTTTAAGAAAAAATGAAAGTGAAAAATTTCCAGATTTTCTGAAATTGTTTTCCGCTAAAATTTTCAAGCAAAAAAGATCGTAATTTTCCGGACAAAAAACATAGCAATTTCCGAACAAAAAACATCGCAATTTTCCGACAAAAAAGATTTTCCGAACAAAAAATATTGTGATTTTCCGACAAAAAAAGATTGTAATTTTCCGAAGAAAAAAGATCGCAATTTTCCGACAAAAAAAGATCGCAATTTTCTGAAGAAAAAACATAGCAATTTCCGAACAAAAAATATTGTGATTTTCCGACAAAAAAAGATGATAATTTTCCGAAGAAAAAAGATCGCAATTTTCTGAACAAAAATATCGCGATTTTCCGACAAAAAAAGATCGCAATTTTCTGAAGAAAAAAGATTGTGATTTTCCGAACAAAAAATATCGCAATTTTCCGACAAAAAAAGATCGCAATTTTCCAACAAAAAAAGATCGCAATTTTCCAAAGAAAAAACATCGCAATTTTCCGACAAAAAACATCGCAATTTTCCGACAAAAAAAGATCGCAATTTTCCGAAGAAAAAACATTGCAATTTTCCGACAAAAAACATCGCAATTTTCCGACAAAAAACATCGCAATTTTCCGAAAAATAAGTATTTTACTGCTTTTTAATTTTTTTACGAAGTTTTGTACGAAGTTTTGTACGAAGCTTTTTACGAACTTTTTTACGAAGTTTTGTACAAAGTTTTTTGTATCACTCTGTTTTTCTGTTGTATTATTCTATACTCTTAAAGTCACTCAGTGTGACATTCACAATATGCCAGGTAATTTTTTTTGTACATTATTTCCTCACAAAAAATGCACGTCATCAGGGTTGTTAAAAGTAAACTTGAATGGCTCCGGGACTGCTTCTCTTTCATTGTCATCCAGTTCTTCTTTCCACAACCTCCCATATTGCAGAGCGGCAGGTCCACCTCAGCTGAGAACAGCGGATTGTTGGCCTCAACCCGATCTTGCCTGTGACCGGCCCATACAGCAGAACAAAAAACATCGCAATTTTCCGAAAAAGAAGTCTTTTACTGCTTTTTTTTCCTTTCTTAATGATTAAAATGTCAGAAACAGAGAGAGAGATTGGAATGACATGCAGCAAAGGACCACAGGTGGGATTTGAACCCTGGGCTGTTGTGGCAAGGACTGAACCGCAAATGAGCAGATGCTCTACCAACTGAGCTAAACCGACACATCTGTTTTCTGCTTTCTGCTAAATCAAATTTTTCCGAAAAAGAAAACGTTGCAACTTTCCACAAAAAAACATCACAATTTAATAAAAGAAAATCATAATTTTCCCAAAAAATGCAGTTTTAAAAATAAAGTTGTTTAGTGTGTTTTTCTTTTTTTAATGATTAAAATGTTAGAAACAGAGAGAGAGTTGGGAATGGCATGCAGCAAAGGGCTACAAGTGGGATTTGAACCCTGGGCTGCTGTGGCAAAGACTAAGCTTTGGCATATGTGGCAGATGCTCTACCAACTGAGCTAAACCAACACATGTACTCTTTGCTTTTATTTCATAAAACAGTCGTCAGTGTTACATTACGTCACACTTTGACCACCTTTACACATTTGGAACATATTTTTATATTGTTTTAACATTTTGAACATTACTAAAAATTGTAGTAAAAAGAAAAGAAAACTACTATTTTTGTGACTTTAAGAAAAAATGAAAGTGAAAAATTTCCAGATTTTCTGAAATTGTTTTCCGCTAAAATTTTCAAGCAAAAAAGATCGTAATTTTCCGGACAAAAAACATAGCAATTTCCGAACAAAAAACATCGCAATTTTCCGACAAAAAAGATTTTCCGAACAAAAAATATTGTGATTTTCCGACAAAAAAAGATTGTAATTTTCCGAAGAAAAAAGATCGCAATTTTCCGACAAAAAAAGATCGCAATTTTCTGAAGAAAAAACATAGCAATTTCCGAACAAAAAATATTGTGATTTTCCGACAAAAAAAGATGATAATTTTCCGAAGAAAAAAGATCGCAATTTTCTGAACAAAAATATCGCGATTTTCCGACAAAAAAAGATCGCAATTTTCTGAAGAAAAAAGATTGTGATTTTCCGAACAAAAAATATCGCAATTTTCCGACAAAAAAAGATCGCAATTTTCCAACAAAAAAAGATCGCAATTTTCCAAAGAAAAAACATCGCAATTTTCCGACAAAAAACATCGCAATTTTCCGACAAAAAAAGATCGCAATTTTCCGAAGAAAAAACATTGCAATTTTCCGACAAAAAACATCGCAATTTTCCGACAAAAAACATCGCAATTTTCCGAAAAATAAGTATTTTACTGCTTTTTAATTTTTTTACGAAGTTTTGTACGAAGTTTTGTACGAAGTTTTTTACGAACTTTTTTACGAAGTTTTGTACAAAGTTTTTTGTATCACTCTGTTTTTCTGTTGTATTATTCTATACTCTTAAAGTCACTCAGTGTGACATTCACAATATGCCAGGTAATTTTTTTTGTACATTATTTCCTCACAAAAAATGCACGTCATCAGGGTTGTTAAAAGTAAACTTGAATGGCTCCGGGACTGCTTCTCTTTCATTGTCATCCAGTTCTTCTTTCCACAACCTCCCATATTGCAGAGCGGCAGGTCCACCTCAGCTGAGAACAGCGGATTGTTGGCCTCAACCCGATCTTGCCTGTGACCGGCCCATACAGCAGAACAAAAAACATCGCAATTTTCCGAAAAAGAAGTCTTTTACTGCTTTTTTTTCCTTTCTTAATGATTAAAATGTCAGAAACAGAGAGAGAGATTGGAATGACATGCAGCAAAGGACCACAGGTGGGATTTGAACCCTGGGCTGTTGTGGCAAGGACTGAACCGCAAATGAGCAGATGCTCTACCAACTGAGCTAAACCGACACATCTGTTTTCTGCTTTCTGCTAAATCAAATTTTTCCGAAAAAGAAAACGTTGCAACTTTCCACAAAAAAACATCACAATTTAATAAAAGAAAATCATAATTTTCCCAAAAAATGCAGTTTTAAAAATAAAGTTGTTTAGTGTGTTTTTCTTTTTTTAATGATTAAAATGTTAGAAACAGAGAGAGAGTTGGGAATGGCATGCAGCAAAGGGCTACAAGTGGGATTTGAACCCTGGGCTGCTGTGGCAAAGACTAAGCTTTGGCATATGTGGCAGATGCTCTACCAACTGAGCTAAACCAACACATGTACTCTTTGCTTTTATTTCATAAAACAGTCGTCAGTGTTACATTACGTCACACTTTGACCACCTTTACACATTTGGAACATATTTTTATATTGTTTTAACATTTTGAACATTACTAAAAATTGTAGTAAAAAGAAAAGAAAACTACTATTTTTGTGACTTTAAAAAAAAATGAAAGTGAAAAATTTCCAGATTTTCTGAAATTGTTTTCCGCTAAAATTTTCAAGCAAAAAAGATCGTAATTTTCCGGACAAAAAACATAGCAATTTCCGAACAAAAAACATCGCAATTTTCCGACAAAAAAGATTTTCCGAACAAAAAATATTGTGATTTTCCGACAAAAAAAGATTGTAATTTTCCGAAGAAAAAAGATCGCAATTTTCCGACAAAAAAAGATCGCAATTTTCTGAAGAAAAAACATAGCAATTTCCGAACAAAAAATATTGTGATTTTCCGACAAAAAAAGATGATAATTTTCCGAAGAAAAAAGATCGCAATTTTCTGAACAAAAATATCGCGATTTTCCGACAAAAAAAGATCGCAATTTTCTGAAGAAAAAAGATCGTGATTTTCCGAACAAAAAATATCGCAATTTTCCGACAAAAAAAGATCGCAATTTTCCAACAAAAAAAGATCGCAATTTTCCAAAGAAAAAACATCGCAATTTTCCGACAAAAAACATCGCAATTTTCCGACAAAAAAAGATCGCAATTTTCCGAAGAAAAAACATTGCAATTTTCCGACAAAAAACATCGCAATTTTCCGACAAAAAACATCGCAATTTTCCGAAAAATAAGTATTTTACTGCTTTTTAATTTTTTACGAAGTTTTGTACGAAGTTTTGTACGAAGTTTTTTACGAACTTTTTTACGAAGTTTTGTACAAAGTTTTTTGTATCACTCTGTTTTTCTGTTGTATTATTCTATACTCTTAAAGTCACTCAGTGTGACATTCACAATATGCCAGGTAATTTTTTTTGTACATTATTTCCTCACAAAAAATGCACGTCATCAGGGTTGTTAAAAGTAAACTTGAATGGCTCCGGGACTGCTTCTCTTTCATTGTCATCCAGTTCTTCTTTCCACAACCTCCCATATTGCAGAGCGGCAGGTCCACCTCAGCTGAGAACAGCGGATTGTTGGCCTCAACCCAATCCTGCCTGTGACTGGCCCATACAGCAGAACAAAAAACATCGCAATTTTCCGAAAAAGAAGTCTTTTACTGCTTTTATTCCTTTCTTAATGATTAAAATGTCAGAAACAGAGAGAGAGATTGGAATGACATGCAGCAAAGGACCACAGGTGGGATTTGAACCCTGGGCTGTTGTGGCAAGGACTGAACCGCAGATGAGCAGATGCTCTACCAACTGAGCTAAACCGACACATCTGTTGTCTGCTTTCTGCTAAATCAAATTTTTCCGAAAAAGAAAACGCTGCAACTTTCCACAAAAAAAACATCACAATTTAATAAAAGAAAATCATAATTTTCCCTAAAAATGCAGTTTTAAAAATAAAGTCTTTTAGTGTGTTTTTCTTTTTTTAATGATTAAAATGTTAGAAACAGAGAGAGAGTTGGGAATGGCATGCAGCAAAGGGCTACAAGTGGGATTTGAACCCTGGGCTGCTGTGGCAAAGACTAAGCTTTGGCATATGTGGCAGATGCTCTACCAACTGAGCTAAACCAACACATCTGCTCTTTGCTTTTATTTCATAAAACAGTCGTCAGTGTTACATTACGTCACACTTTGACCACCTTTACACATTTGGAACATATTTTTATATTGTTTTAACATTTTGAACATTACTAAAAATTGTAGTAAAAAGAAAAGAAAACTACTATTTTTGTGACTTTAAAAAAAAATGAAAGTGAAAAATTTCCAGATTTTCTGAAATTGTTTTCCGCTAAAATTTTCAAGCAAAAAAGATCGCAATTTTCCGGACAAAAAACATAGCAATTTCCAAACAAAAAACATCGCAATTTTCTGACAAAAAACATCGCAATTTTCCGTAAAAAAAAGATCGCAATTTTCCGAAGAAAAAAGATCGCAATTTTCCGAACAAAAAAATATCGCGATTTTCCGACAAAAAAAGATCGCAATTTTCTGAAGAAAAAAGATCGCGATTTTCCGAACAAAAAAAGATCGCAATTTTCCGAACAAAAAACATAGCAATTTCCGAACAAAAAACATCGCAATTTTCCGACAAAAAAGATTTTCCGAACAAAAAATATTGTGATTTTCCGACAAAAAAAGATCGTAATTTTCCGAAGAAAAAAGATTGCAATTTTCCGAACAAAAAAAGATCGCGATTTTCTGAAGAAAAAAGATCGCGATTTTCCGAACAAAAAAAGATCGCGATTTTCCGAACAAAAAACATCGTGATTTTCCGACAAAAAAAGATCGCAATTTTCCGACAAAAAAAAATCGCAATTTTCCAAAGAAAAAACATAGCAATTTCCGAACAAAAAACATCGCAATTTTCCGACAAAAAAGATTTTCCGAACAAAAAATATTGTGATTTTCCAACAAAAAAAGATCGTAATTTTCTGAAGAAAAAAGATTGCAATTTTCTGAACAAAAATATCGCGATCTTCCGACAAAAAAAGATCGCAATTTTCTGAAGAAAAAAGATCGCAATTTTCCAACAAAAAAAAGATCGCGATTTTCCGAACAAAAAAACATCGCGATTTTCCGACAAAAAAGATCGCAATTTTCCGACAAAAAAAGATCGCAATTTTCCGTCAAAAAAAGATCGCAATTTTCCGAACAAAAAACATCGCGATTTTCCGACAAAAAAAGATCGCAATTTTCCAAAGAAAAAACATCGCAATTTTCCGACAAAAAACATCGCAATTTTCCGACAAAAAAAGATCGCGATTTTCAGACAAAAAAAGATCGCAATTTTCCAACAAAAAAAGATCGCAATTTTCCGAAGAAAAAACATCGCAATTTTCCGACAAAAAACATCGCAATTTTCCGAAAAATAAGTATTTTACTGCTTTTTAATTTTTTTACGAAGTTTTTTACGAACTTTTGTACGAAGTTTTTGTACGAAATTTTCCGACAAAAAAGATTTTCCGAACAAAAAATATTGTGATTTTCCAACAAAAAAAGATCGTAATTTTCTGAAGAAAAAAGATTGCAATTTTCTGAACAAAAATATCGCGATCTTCCGACAAAAAAAGATCGCAATTTTCTGAAGAAAAAAGATCGCAATTTTCCAACAAAAAAAAGATCGCGATTTTCCGAACAAAAAAACATCGCGATTTTCCGACAAAAAAGATCGCAATTTTCCGACAAAAAAAGATCGCAATTTTCCGTCAAAAAAAGATCGCAATTTTCCGAACAAAAAACATCGCGATTTTCCGACAAAAAAAGATCGCAATTTTCCAAAGAAAAAACATCGCAATTTTCCGACAAAAAACATCGCAATTTTCCGACAAAAAAAGATCGCGATTTTCAGACAAAAAAAGATCGCAATTTTCCAACAAAAAAAGATCGCAATTTTCCGAAGAAAAAACATCGCAATTTTCCGACAAAAAACATCGCAATTTTCCGAAAAATAAGTATTTTACTGCTTTTTAATTTTTTTACGAAGTTTTTTACGAACTTTTGTACGAAGTTTTTGTACGAAATTTTCCGACAAAAAAGATTTTCCGAACAAAAAATATTGTGATTTTCCAACAAAAAAAGATCGTAATTTTCTGAAGAAAAAAGATTGCAATTTTCTGAACAAAAATATCGCGATTTTCCGACAAAAAAAGATCGCAATTTTCTGAAGAAAAAAGATCGCAATTTTCCAACAAAAAAAAGATCGCGATTTTCCGAACAAAAAAACATCGCGATTTTCCGACAAAAAAGATCGCAATTTTCCGACAAAAAAAGATCGCAATTTTCCGTCTAAAAAAGATCGCAATTTTCCGAACAAAAAACATCGCGATTTTCCGACAAAAAAAGATCGCAATTTTCCAAAGAAAAAACATCGCAATTTTCCGACAAAAAACATCGCAATTTTCCGACAAAAAAAGATCGCGATTTTCAGACAAAAAAAGATCGCAATTTTCTAACAAAAAAAGATCGCAATTTTCCGAAGAAAAAACATCGCAATTTTCCGACAAAAAACATCGCAATTTTCCGAAAAATAAGTATTTTACTGCTTTTTAATTTTTTTACGAAGTTTTTTACGAACTTTTGTACGAAGTTTTTGTACGAAATTTTCCGACAAAAAAGATTTTCCGAACAAAAAATATTGTGATTTTCCAACAAAAAAAGATCGTAATTTTCTGAAGAAAAAAGATTGCAATTTTCTGAACAAAAATATCGCGATTTTCCGACAAAAAAATATCGCAATTTTCTGAAGAAAAAAGATCGCAATTTTCCAACAAAAAAAAGATCGCGATTTTCCGAACAAAAAAACATCGCGATTTTCCGACAAAAAAGATCGCAATTTTCCGACAAAAAAAGATCGCAATTTTCCGTCTAAAAAAGATCGCAATTTTCCGAACAAAAAACATCGCGATTTTCCGACAAAAAAAGATCGCAATTTTCCAAAGAAAAAACATCGCAATTTTCCGACAAAAAACATCGCAATTTTCCGACAAAAAAAGATCGCGATTTTCAGACAAAAAAAGATCGCAATTTTCCGACAAAAAACATCGCAATTTTCCGACAAAAAAAGATCGCGATTTTCAGACAAAAAAAGATCGCAATTTTCCGACAAAAAAGATCGCAATTTTCTGAAGAAAAAAGATCGCGATTTTCCGAACAAAAAAAGATCGCAATTTTCCAAAGAAAAAACATCGCAATTTTCCGACAAAAAAACATCGCAATTTTCCGACAAAAAAAGATCGCGATTTTCAGACAAAAAAAGATCGCGATTTTCAGACAAAAAAAGATTGCGATTTTCCGAACAAAAAATATCGCAATTTTCCGAAGAAAAAACATCGCAATTTTCCGACAAAAAACATCGCAATTTTCCGAAAAATAAGTATTTTACTGCTTTTAAATTTTTTTACGAAGTTTTTTACGAACTTTTGTACGAAGTTTTTTACGAACTTTTTTACGAAGTTTTTTGTGAACTTTTGTACGAACTTTTTTACAAACTTTTGTACGACCTTTTTTACGAACTTTTGTACGAAGTTTTTTCCGAACTTTTGTACGAAGTTTTTTCCGAACTTTTTTACGAACTTTTGTACGAACTTTTGTACGAACTTTTTTACGTTTTTTTACGAAGTTTTTTTACGAAGTTTTTACGAAGTTTTTTACGAAGTTTTGTACGAACTTTTGTACGAACTTTTTTACGAAGTTTTGTACAAAGTTTTTTGTATCACTCTGTTTTTCTGTTGTATTATTCTATACTCTTAAAGTCACTCAGTGTGACATTCACAATATGCCAGGTAATTTTTTTTGTACATTATTTCCTCACAAAAAATGCACGTCATCAGGGTTGTTAAAAGTAAACTTGAATGGCTCCGGGACTGCTTCTCTTTCATTGTCATCCAGTTCTTCTTTCCACAACCTCCCATATTGCAGAGCGGCAGGTCCACCTCAGCTGAGAACAGCGGATTGTTGGCCTCAACCCGATCTTGCCTGTGACCGGCCCATACAGCAGAACAAAAAACATCGCAATTTTCCGAAAAAGAAGTCTTTTACTGCTTTTTTTTCCTTTCTTAATGATTAAAATGTCAGAAACAGAGAGAGAGATTGGAATGACATGCAGCAAAGGACCACAGGTGGGATTTGAACCCTGGGCTGTTGTGGCAAGGACTGAACCGCAAATGAGCAGATGCTCTACCAACTGAGCTAAACCGACACATCTGTTTTCTGCTTTCTGCTAAATCAAATTTTTCCGAAAAAGAAAACGTTGCAACTTTCCACAAAAAAACATCACAATTTAATAAAAGAAAATCATAATTTTCCCTAAAAATGCAGTTTTAAAAATAAAGTTGTTTAGTGTGTTTTTCTTTTTTTAATGATTAAAATGTTAGAAACAGAGAGAGAGTTGGGAATGGCATGCAGCAAAGGGCTACAAGTGGGATTTGAACCCTGGGCTGCTGTGGCAAGGACTAAGCTTTGGCATATGTGGCAGATGCTCTACCAACTGAGCTAAACCAACACGTCTGCTCTTTGCTTTTATTTCATAAAACAGTCGTCAGTGTTACATTACGTCACACTTTGACCACCTTTACACATTTGGAACATATTTTTATATTGTTTTAACATTTTGAACATTACTAAAAATTGTAGTAAAAAGAAAAGAAAACTACTATTTTTGTGACTTTAAAAAAAAATGAAAGTGAAAAATTTCCAGATTTTCTGAAATTGTTTTCCGCTAAAATTTTCAAGCAAAAAAGATCGCAATTTTCCGGACAAAAAACATAGCAATTTCCGAATTGCAAAAAAAGATCGCGATTTTCAGACAAAAAAAGATCGCGATTTTCCGAACAAAAAAAGATTGCGATTTTCCGAACAAAAAATATCGCAATTTTCCGACAAAAAATATCGCAATTTTCCGACAAAAAATATTGCAATTTTCCGACTAAAAAAGATCGCAATTTTCCGACAAAAAAGATCACAATTTTCCAACAAAAAAAGAAAAAAAAAAGAAAGAAAAAAAAAATTTTCCGACAAAAAATATTGCAATTTTCCGACTAAAAAAGATCGCAATTTTCCGACAAAAAAGATCACAATTTTCCAACAAAAAAAGATCGCAATTTTCCGAAGAAAAAACATCGCAATTTTCCGACAAAAAACATCGCAATTTTCCGAAAAATAAGTATTTTACTGCTTAATTTTTTTACGAACTTTTGTACGAAGTTTTTTACGAACTTTTTTACGAAGTTTTTTACGAACTTTTGTACGAACTTTTTTACGAACTTTTGTACAAAGTTTTTTACGAAGTTTTTTACGAACTTTTTTACGAACTTTTGTACGAAGTTTTTTACGAACTTTTTTACGAACTTTTGTACGAACTTTTGTACGAAGTTTTTTTACGAACTTTTTAACGAACTTTTTTACGGTTTTTTATGAACTTTTGTACGAAGTTTTTTACGAAGTTTTTTACGAAGTTTTGTACGTTGTAAGTTGTCTACCAACTGAGCTAAACCAACACGTTTGCTCTTTGCTTTTATTTCATAAAACAGTCGTCAGTGTTACATTACGTCACACTTTGACCACCTTTACACATTTGGAACATATTTTTATATTGTTTTAACATTTTGAACATTACTAAAAATTGTAGTAAAAAGAAAAGAAAACTACTATTTTTGTGACTTCGCAACATCGCAATTTTTTGACAAAAAACATCGCAATTTTCCGACAAAAAAGATTTTCCGAACAAAAAATATTGTGATTTTCCGACAAAAAAATATCGCAATTTTCGGAAGAAAAAAGATCGCGATTTTCCGAACAAAAAACATCGCGATTTTCCGACAAAAAAAGATCGCAATTTTCCAAAGAAAAAACATAGCAATTTCCGAACAAAAAACATCGCAATTTTCCGACAAAAAAGATTTTCCGAACAAAAAATATTGTGATTTTCCAACAAAAAAAGATCGTAATTTTCTGAAGAAAAAAGATTGCAATTTTCTGAACAAAAATATCGCGATTTTCCGACAAAAAAAGATCGCAATTTTCCAACAAAAAAAGATTGCAATTTTCTGAAGAAGTTTTTTACGAACTTTTTTACGAACTTTTGTACGAACTTTTTAACGAACTTTTTTACGTTTTTTTACTAACTTTTGTACGAAGTTTTTTTACGAACTTTTTAACAAACTTTTTTACGGTTTTTTACGAACTTTTGTACGAAGTTTTTTTACGAAGTTTTTTACGAAGTTTTTTACGAAGTTTTGTACGTTGTAAGTTGTCTACCAACTGAGCTAAACCAACACGTCTGCTCTTTGCTTTTATTTCATAAAACAGTCGTCAGTGTTACATTACGTCACACTTTGACCACCTTTACACATTTGGAACATATTTTTATATTGTTTTAACATTTTGAACATTACTAAAAATTGTAGTAAAAAGAAAAGAAAACTACTATTTTTGTGACTTCGCAACATCGCAATTTTTTGACAAAAAACATCGCAATTTTCCGACAAAAAAGATTTTCCGAACAAAAAAATATTGTGATTTTCCGACAAAAAAATATCGCAATTTTCGGAAGAAAAAAGATCGCGATTTTCCGAACAAAAAACATCGCGATTTTCCGACAAAAAAAGATCGCAATTTTCCAAAGAAAAAACATAGCAATTTCCGAACAAAAAACATCGCAATTTTCCGACAAAAAAGATTTTCCGAACAAAAAATATTGTGATTTTCTAACAAAAAAAGATCGTAATTTTCTGAAGAAAAAAGATTGCAATTTTCTGAACAAAAATATCGCGATTTTCCGACAAAAAAAGATCGCAATTTTCCGACAAAAAAAGATTGCAATTTTCTGAAGAAGTTTTTTACGAACTTTTTTACGAACTTTTGTACGAACTTTTTAACGAACTTTTTTACGTTTTTTTACTAACTTTTGTACGAAGTTTTTTTACGAACTTTTTAACGAACTTTTTTACGGTTTTTTACGAACTTTTGTACGAAGTTTTTTTACGAAGTTTTTTACGAAGTTTTTTACGAAGTTTTGTACGTTGTAAGTTGTCTACCAACTGAGCTAAACCAACACGTCTGCTCTTTGCTTTTATTTCATAAAACAGTCGTCAGTGTTACATTACGTCACACTTTGACCACCTTTACACATTTGGAACATATTTTTATATTGTTTTAACATTTTGAACATTACTAAAAATTGTAGTAAAAAGAAAAGAAAACTACTATTTTTGTGACTTCGCAACATCACAATTTTTTGACAAAAAACATCGCAATTTTCCGACAAAAAAGATTTTCCGAACAAAAAATATTGTGATTTTCCCACAAAAAAAGATTGTAATTTTCCGAACAAAAAAGATCGCGATTTTCCGAACAAAAAGAGTGCAATTTCCGAACAAAAAACATCGCAATTTTCCAACAAAAAAGGTCATGATTTTCCAAACAAAAAAGATTGCAATTTTCCGAACAAAAGAAAGATCGCAATTTTCCGAACATTTGTACAAAGTATTTTGTATCACTTTGTTTTTCTGTTGTATTATAAAAAATATATATTTTAAAAATCACTGAAAAAGTACTTTTTCAAAGTAATAGATTACTTGCAAAAGTGATAGATTACTTTCAAAAATATAATATATTTTTAAAAATCACTGAAGTACTTTTTTGAAGTAATAGATTACTTTCGAAAATATAAAAATATTTTAAAAATCACTGAAAAAAATACTTTTTTGAAGTAATCACTTTCAAAAGTAATAGATTACTTTCAAAAAATCTGCGCACCGTTCTGTCACTCACAACCAGAAAACATTTAAAAAACATGAATGCGTTTAAACAGTGATGCAGAGTACAAACTGTTTGGAACTGTGCCATCCAGCATCCTGCAGATCATGGAATGAATGATCATGCATGAAACAACACGGTCAGAGCGCGGGGAGGATCCAGGAAGTATCTCAGAAGTTTGCAGCTACAGTTTGTTTCATCAGTTTTATGGACAAAATGATTATTTTTGAAAAACTTGGTGTATATTTAAACAAACGTTCCACAACTTGATTTTTCAACTTTTAATTTAAAATCTTTAAACTTTAATACAAAGTCAGCACTAAAACAAACTGTACATTCTAACATCTAAAAGTTTAAAGTTAAATCTGGAGTTTACATTTTATTACATTTATTTACAAACAGTAAAAACATTTAAAACTTTTTTTTTCCCGTTGATTTGTCTCCTGCGTGAAGACAATCCCAGCATGCACTGGTCAGAGGTAGAGTACCACAGTGATCTGATCCGATCACCATCGTGGACGAGGTCGATCTCGAGTGTTTGATGGAAGACTGGCTCGGTCCAGCCCGGCCCGGCCCTCAGAAGTCTGCGTCCAGTCTGAAGGTGTTGTCCGTGGGTCCGGACATGACGCCCATCCTCTGGTACTCTCCGACCCGCTTCTCGAAGAAGTTGGTCTTTCCCTCCAGAGAAATGTTCTCCATGAAGTCGAACGGGTTCTCCACCCGGTAGATCTACGGGGACACGGATCAGAACACGTTAAAGACCAGAAGAGCTCAAAGTTCAGATTCTTCAAGAGCAAAATAACAAAAATTATATTTATTGATCAAATGTTGATTTTCCTGATTAAAGTCAGAAAATAATTAAACACATTAAAAGGGTGAAGAGTCCATCTAAAGATCAAGGGAAGAAAATCTGAATCTTTTGCCATTTTATTTTGAAATGAAACAATTTAGAATTGAATCCATTTCCCGTTAATCGATGACTCGGCTCTCATCTGTTGAATACTCGACTGCGATTGGTCGATGACAGCGTTCTACAGTCTGTTATCTGTGAGTTGATTCGTGGACGTCGTTCTGGTCGTGGACTGAACGACCAAAAGAAAGAACGACTCTAAACCCACCGCCGGACACTAAAGGTCGATCGTCCCGCGAGTAGCCAAATAAAAGCGCTCAAACAGCATGTTGGATTGATGAGAAACATTATCACGTTGACGCCACGTCAAGCGATCAAAGAAGTTCCTGTGCATCAAAATTAATTTAATGTTTGTCAGCTGACAACTAAACAGGAAGTGACCCGTGCGAGGCGGCGTCTGTTCAGACCGGCGTCTGTATCGTGCTGCTGCTCGTCTGTCGGTGAACCACTCGTCCTCCAATCAGAGCGTCAGCAGCAGCAGCACTCAGCCCCCATCATTGGCTGAGGTCCGTACCCCTGCGCCTCTCATCATCACAGAGCAGAGCCGGCCCTCGTACTGGGAGCTGTGGTTGTGTTGGGATGTGGTTTACCTTGGAGAAGCCGAGCTCCAGCATCAGTCTGTCAGCTACAAACTCGATGTACTGCTTCATCAGCTCACAGTTCATCCCGATCAGCTTCACCGGCAGAGCCTCCGTCAGGAACTCCTGAACACCAAGACACGACAGACTGGTCAGACAGACAGACAGACCACAGACAGACAGACAGACAGGTCAGACAGACAGACAGACAGACAGACCACAGACAGACAGACAGACAGACAACAGACAGACAACAGACCTGCTCGATCTTCACGGCGTTCTTGATGATGTCGGTGACGGTTTCTGCCGACGGCTTGTTGACGAGATGTTTGAACATCAGACAGGCGAAGTCACAGTGCAGACCCTGAAACACACACAGCGTTACACACACACACCGACAGCAAAGTGATGAGTCGTGATGACATCATGATGATGTAATGACCTCGTCTCTGCTGATGAGCTCGTTGGAGAAGGTCAGGCCGGGCATCAGGCCTCTCTTCTTCAGCCAGAAGATGGCAGCGAAGGAACCAGAGAAGAAGATTCCCTCCACGGCAGCGAAGGCCACCACGCGCTCTCCTGGAGGAAGAGTCACGATCAATACCTGACAGAAGGTCAACACCATCATCAGCTGATCGGCAGGAGGCGGAGCCAGCAGCTTACCGTAGTTGGCGCTCTTGTTGCCGATCCAATTGATCGCCCAGTCGGCCTTCTTCTTCACGCACGGCAGAGTCTCGATGGCGTTGAACAGGTATTCTCTGTGGGTCAGTGAACGCACCGTCAGAGGGGGCAGCACAGGGGGGCGGGGGCAGCTCAGGGTGGGGGGGCAGCATGGGGCGCTAACAGTCCTCACCTCTCTTTGGGCTCCCTGATGTAGGTGTCGATCAGCAGGCTGTACATCTCTGAGTGGATGTTCTCCATGGCGATCTGGAAACCGTAGAAACAGCGCGCCTCCGTCA
This sequence comes from Nibea coibor, assembly GCA_023373845.1. Lineage (NCBI taxonomy): Eukaryota > Metazoa > Chordata > Actinopteri > Sciaenidae > Nibea > Nibea coibor. The sequence continues at coordinate 21,454,060 of CM041730.1, forward strand.
CCTGAACTTCCTGTGTGAAGCGCTCCACCTGACAACGCGGCAGAGGCCGAGAACGTTTAAACAACTCAACCAGAACGTTGTAGAAACTGTCTGAGGTGTGACGCCCGTCCTCACCAGATTCTCGTTGACGATGCCGTCACTGGCGGCGAAGAACGCCAACACGTGAGAGATGAAGTACCGCTCGTCGTCCTTCAGAGACTCCCAGTGCTGCAGGTCCTTGGACAGATCCACCTGGAACACACAGCAGACCACGTTCAAGCCTCCGTACACACACACACACACACACACACACACACACACACACACACACACACACACTCACCTCCTCTGCGGTCCAGAAGGACGCCTCGGCCTTCTTGTACATCTGCCAGATGTCGTGGTACTGGATGGGAAAGATGACGAAGCGGCGAGGGTTTTCCTTCAGGAGAGGCTCCTCCTCCTCGCTGCTCTTCTTCACAGCTTTGGGCTGAAACACACACACACACACACACACACACAGTGAGACCCACCACAAACACTGCACCTTCCACGGTTAACAGACAGACTGAACTGATTCTGGATCAGCAGCTTCACTAAAGTCCGGACACGAGAACAAACATTCAGAACCGACCCGGTGTTTCAGGTCAGACTCATGAAGCTCAAACAGCTGAGCCGCCATTTGGCGCCATAACAAACAGCGCGGTATGTGTGTGTGTGTGTGTGTGTGTGTGTGTGTGTGTATTCACGCACTCACCGCAGGATCCGCCAAGATTTTTCGCGCGGTTTTAGACGCCAAGATGCGGGTCGAGTTCAGGCTCGGAGGCTGAAAGAGGAAAGACAACAGACCGTCAGTGAGCAACACAACGGACTGTTTAGAGCGGGAAATATGACGTTTATCTGACGTCATCAGCCGGCTGACACACACACTCCGGACTTTTAATTTGAAAAACTTCCCGGTGAATCTTCGGACAGAACGTGACTCAGCAGTTTTCCCGCCGTTCGTGGACTCACCGTGTTCTCTTTGTCCAGCGACATGTTGCTCATCTCACTGCTGACTGTGTTTCCGGTCTTCACGGACAGAGGAGCGCGAGGAGAAAGCATTTTGTCTTCTTCGACTTCCGCCGGACAGAAAAATAAAAGACAAGTTAACAAAGTAAAAGCGCGTGAAGTCAAAGAAGAAGGCGCGAGCAGCGGACACACACACACGGAGACACACTGAGCGGCTGCTGCTGTGCGCGAGCCTTTTTATTGAAATCTTGGCGCTAGAACGCGGCCGACCAATAGGATCGCAGCTCGTGCTGGCTCTTTAAAAGTGACGCTGCGACGGAGCCAATCAGGTTAGAGCCTGCGCTCACGTGACGCCGAAGCACTGCGGGAAATTCAAAAGTCTTTGTTCGTGCGGGGTTACGAAACTGTTAAAGTGTTTATAAAACACTAAAGTAACGTTAAAGTAACGTTCAAACAACGTTCACAGCTCAGTCCGAGCCCCGCACGGACAGCAGCTCGTGTAAAGTTGTTCCGTTAAAGTGTCATTTAAAGTGTTAACAGCGTTAATAACTCACTCTGACACGGTTTGTTCAGATTTCATCAAACTGGACCCAATAAAACATCACGTGACGTCAGTCAGCAGGTAAAGCGCCAAAATGTTTTAATGTGAATATAAACCGACCTGAACTGACTGAGAACACACACACTCACTCACACCGTGTCATTATATTCATGTCTATTTCATATTAAAGTCTGATGAATATATCCGGGTTGTTTCCCGCCGCCGCCCTTTTTGTGGTTTAATGTCACAGCAACAATTTAGCGCCAAACCCACATTTTTAAACCACGTCTGACCAGAGCTTTCCATGGATGTGACGTGTGTGCATCCGTGTTTTAACATGAATACTTGTGTCTGTCTAATGTCTAAATGTCTAATAACAAAATCAAATGAGCACATCCGCTCTGACGTCATAAACAGATGACTTTGATCATTTTAACGTTTCCTCTTCATTTTCCCTCTAAACTAATCAGCTGTTTCCGGTGATGGGCCGCTCTGATTGGCTGCTGGGAGGACAACAAACACAGCCTGTGAATGTAGGTCAACTGTGAGAGGCGCCAACGAGCGGCGGGAAATGAGAATGCACATCGCATACACTGAAGATTAATCAAATGAACGACATTATTTACAAAAATAAGATTATAAAGCACAAGAACAGATTCATATTCTATGCGTCTATAGTTGTAATAAGACGGCCTCGTGTTAAACAGCTGTTACAGGTGTTACAAATCTGAATATCTTCAAATAATACAAAGAAAAATGAAGTACGGCAGATAGTTAAATGTATAACATAAAATACAATGTTCTCCAGTGATCCTCAACTCTGTTAAAACGAAGACAAAAAAATCACATTAAACTTATGATGAATCATCAGGATCAAATTTACAGTGTTTCCAACCTTTAGTTTGTTTATCATAAAAAACAAATAAGGTAAATGTAGCCTGTTTGTATATAGTTTCTATCTCTATATTTACTTCTATTTCTAATGTTTCTATTTAAAACTTACAAATGTTCAATGATTCAAATTTATCTTTATAGGTTAATTTTAATATATGTATATTTACTTCCGGCCTCACGGGGTCGCTGCAGCGCCTCTTCCGGCCTCACGGGGTCGCTGCAGCGCCTCTTCCGGCCTCACGGGGTCGCTGTCGCCCCGCTCGCTCTTTATTTATTTGCACGTTTGATTCATTTTCTTTGGCTTCTGCTAAATGTCGGTCAGTAAGGCAAGTGGGCGGTACCTCTCCAGCCAATGACACGCACCCCTGACATGACGTCGTCCTCTCCCATTGGTCACACCCCCCAGCGCTGGCCCCTGATTGGTTGATCGTTGTTACCGGGTGGTGTGAGGAGAGGGAGAGAGAGCGAGCCTGGACCGGTTGTATAACACAACACGTAACGGCGGGAACGGGAGGAACCGAGCAGGAGCTCGACAACCGGGACAAAGAGTGTTTACGTAAAACAACCCGCCTTCAAGTCACTGACCTGAATTCATACATGAAGCCAAGAACACGGTACAACATCCAGGTCCAGGTTTTAGACAGTCTGCGGGGACGTCACAGAGACTACGTCCAGGTTTTAGACAGTCTGTGGGGACGTCACAGAGACTACGTCCAGGTTTTAGACAGTCTGCGGGGACGTCACAGAGACTACGTCCAGGTTTTAGACAGTCTGTGGGGACGTCACAGAGACTACGTCCAGGTTTTAGACAGTCTGTGGGACGTCACAGAGACTACGTCCAGGTTTTAGACAGTCTGTGGGACGTCACAGAGACTACGTCCAGGTTTTAGACAGTCTGTGGGGACGTCACAGAGACTACGTCTAGGTTTTAGACAATCTGTGATTTTAGACTAAACTAACTATGTAACTCTAACTAAGTACATTTACTCAGATACTGTAAAATTTTGAGGTACTTCTACTTTTTATTGAACTTGGAGCAACAGAAAAACAGACTTAGCCACAGTTAGCATAGCAATGATGCTAATCCGTGATGAACTTGTAGTCCAGAGAGAGAGAGAAGAAACTACAAACAAGTCTTGGTGGTAAACTTTTATTATAAAAGCCATGTTCTTCACCATCGCTTACAGGCAAATGTTCAGAAATGGATTATTTTGATATAAGCAGTTATTAATAAGAATAACATTTAATAACATGAGGTATCTTCTTACTGGCTACACTATGGGCCAAATCAAGACTTAATAAAAAACAGCACGTCTTCCTCAACCAATGTTTATTAAATAATAATAATGTGTAAAGCAAAGCGAGTAGGTAGTATCACAGTGAGGAATACTGACATTTTTAAAATATCAAGAAATCGTACTGTCAATAAATGCTGATTGGAATACACGGAACATTCATATAGATATCAATATATTTACAGTATTTACAGTCACAGACAAACAGAAGTCTTTAAGCTAATAATAGAAGCACAGTACAGAGGCTTTGGCAAAAATAAAGAGTGCATACATGTTGCTAAACATGACATTTACACGTGAAGTAAACATGATTATACACGGAGAGAGTACAAAAACAAGCGAGATTTGAAAAATCCAGTGCAATGTCAGGTTTTTGTTGGTTTCTGTCCGTGGATGTGTAGCAGCCTGTCGCCTTCCTGTTCCTCCTCTTCCTCCTGCGGTGAGTTTGTGGTTGGTGGGTTTAAAATGTCCTGAGCAGGGCGGGAAACTTGCTCCATCCTCCGTGACTCTGCTTCGTCTACACGACTCAGAAACCTTCACACACTGTGGCATGTTCATACAAATGACTGAACAATTCTTGTAGTTTGTTCCCCAGAGGATGAACCCTACTGACATTAAGTTCCCCTCTAGCACCACCAGCAAGTCAGTTTCAAACACCTGAATTAAAGACAGGATAACTGTAAAGCTAATGAATGAGCCACATGCTAACATTAGCATGTTTGAGTGAGTAAAACTAGCTCTAAAACTAATGGATGAATCCCAAGCTACTTGCTAAAATTAGCATGTTTAGCATGCCATCGAAGGTTTTCATGCCACAGTGACCTCTGGCGGCCATCTTGACTCGCCTGCTGTGTTTGTTCATGTAAACGAAGCCAGAGTCCAGCGACTGTCCTCGTGGTGTTCACCGGCCCGGTCTGATTTGTAGAAAAGATCCTCCTGATGTGGAGCTGATTGAAACATCCAGTCACAGTTTAACCTGGAAGTGTCTGGTCGGCAGTCGCCCCCACCCGGGGTCCTGAGTTGAGTCCTTTAGTTGGCCGTGGGGACCAGCACGCCGACAGGAAGTGTGGAGCCTCTGTTTTGGCTCTTGGGAAGGGCCACTTTGTTGAGGTCCCGGTTTTCGGTGGGCCACGAGGATGCTCTCTTGGTGGTCATGTGCCGCCGGGCATGTTTAGTCAAGTGGTCACTGCGCATGAAGCGGCGGTCGCACACGTTGCAGACAAACTTCTTCTCGCCGGTGTGTGTCCGGCGGTGGCGGGAAAGCTCGTCGGAACGGGCAAACTTTTTGTCACAGCCCTCCCAGTGACAGCTGAATGGCTTCTCACCTAAAGAAGGAGAAGAAGAAGTAGAAAGGACGGACAGTTACTCACATTTTTAGATTAGGGTGAACAGGAAGTGAGGTTGTCTTGCATGTCTGCCCTACCTGTGTGTGTGCGCAGGTGCGCCTTCAGGTGCGAGCTCTTGAAGTAGGTCTTCTTGCAACCAGGGAAGTTGCAGACATAGTTTCGTCGACGGGAGAAGTCGGCCTGCGAGGCACCACCGCCTGCTCCCGTCGGCATGTAAACGGGGGCCGGGGCGAGGGGGAGGAGCTTGGTGTTCCCCAGAGTCATGACAGTCTGCGGGCCCTGCGGCGGCTGTGACACAGGAGGCTGGGGGACCACGAACATCACGGTCCCCTGCGGCACAGTGGAGCCCACCAGCAGAGGCTGGGCGAAGCTGGAAGGAGACTGGGGCAGGATGGGCTTTGAACCGCCCTGAGTCTGCACCTGAACCGGAGCCTGGACGAAGGCGGAGATCATCCCGGTCTGGCTGCTCACCGGGAACACCTGGCAGAGGACCGGAGAGGAGGATACCGGAGAGGAAGAGGAGGAAGACAGTGGGGAGGAGTGAGGAGGCGATGCAGAGGAGGGAGGAGATGGTGGGCTGTCGGGAGGTGCATCCTTCTCCTCTGGAAGTGTCTGTGGAAGTCCCAGCAGAGGAGGTGTGGTGGTCTCTGTTGGCTGGGTGGTGGCGGTGGGAGGTGGAGGTGGTGGAGCAACACTGAGGCGGTCGGCAGTGTGGCGGATGACGCTAGTGGCCATTGCTCTGCTGGGTGGAGCCACACAGGATGACTCCACCTGAGGTGGAAGTGCTGAGGTCTCTGAAGTGAAGGGGGACGACGGGGGACGAGGGAGGCCGGTGAGGGAGTCACTGAGGAGGGTGGAGGTGGAGGCAGGGCGTGGTAAGACTGGTCTGGAGGTGGGGGTCAAAGCGGAGGTGGTGGTGAGGACAGCGATGGTGGAGGCTTCAGCAAAGCTTGGACTGTGAGGTGGAGTCATGCACTGACGGAGAAAAAAACGAGTTTAATGAATGAATCAACAAAACTTCAGTGTCAAGTTGAACTGATTAGAAATCTTCTTTACCAGCGAGGACAGAGCAATCAGGTCTTTGGGAGCATCCCCGCCCTCCAGATGGAGATGGATGGAGTCACAGGAGTCGGAGGTGGGCGTCAGTGGGCGGGGTTTGTGCGACCTCTGACCCCAGAAGCTCATGCTGACGAGCGCCTCAGCGGCTTCCAGGTCATGGTACTCCACGCACGGCTTGAGCTCCATGGTCGTCACCTGCCGGCCGTCCATACGGTCAACCTGAGAGAGAACGACAAGGTCAACAAAAAAACTCAACCTGAGGACATCTTGGCACCATTTTGCTTCCTTAAATCTTCAGTAAATCGAAATTTTTAAGTAAGGAGATGTTTCCAAAAACAAAAGAAACTCTTTCTGAGCAGAGCCCGGGAAACAAACGCGGGTTCCGTGGATGATCTCACTCTGAGTCAGGTCGGGTTTCAGGATTGATTTGATTAACAAGGCGAGGTCAGAAATCTGTAGAGGCCTGAAACGTTAAATATATCCTGATGGTACAGTATGAGGTCATATAGACTATTAATGCACCATAAACCTCTAACTCTTACACAGCATGGGATACCAAATGGTTTCATGACATGTCTGTAATTTTTAAGATTTACAGCTGATGGCATTTAAATGATCTCCTGTTCACAGCAACATTAAACAGGAGTTGGGATCCCAAATGTGTCCCCTCATGAAAATGTCCTGCTCCGTTATCAAGTTAACATGTCTCCCTTTTACAATGACAAGGATCCCAAATGTGTCTTCCGCACATGATATTGATTTATTTCTTTTGTGGTCAGAACAATCACTTTTAGAAACAAGATGGTATCCCAAATTAGTTCAGAATTCATAGTTAATAAGTCATTTGGCATCCAGAGTTTGACAGCCACTGAACATTCAATAGGAGTTGAAATCCCAAATGGCTTTCTGGATTCTCTAATGAATGAAACTGTCTTGGTGCTCTGTCACAAGTGTCTTCTTTTTACAATGACAAGTGAGGGTCCTCTGCTACAACACTCTATGATGTGTTCAAATAATCGTTTTTAACATATGCCAGCTGGGATTCAAAATGTGCTCTGCTGAGTGCCCATTTAACAATATACAGAAAGTTACTTAAATTTTTTAAATTTAAATTAAACATCCTGTCTTCCACAATGTCAGGTTGTTTGGATGAATGAATGAAAAAAATGTGTTTGGTTGAGATTCCTAAAGATCAATTTAAATGTCCTGTCCTCCACAAAGCCGTTTAGTTGTTCAGTTTCATTTCAAGTCGGTTAAAAAAAGTTACTTCATTCGAGTTGCCAAATGCGTTCAGTTGAGCTTTCTAATTATTCAAATGTTATTTTTTCTTTTGTGTCCGCAGAGTTTGACGCCTAATGAGACAAATCTTTCCCTTCCTTTCACAGCAACATTAAATATAAGTTGGGATGCCAAATGGCTTTGTGGATTGTGGCTCCCAGGTAAGTGACCGATCAAACTTTTAAAGTCTGTTTGTGATAAACAGGTTGACTCGCCAACAAACTGGAGGGATGCAAAATGTTTAACTGTAATGACCTCACAATGACACCACCCATCTAATTGCTGATGATGTCACTGTTTTCCCTCTTCCTCCCGCCTCAAACCCACCACAATAAAATAAAATAATAAATAAAATGCCAGAGAGGTCGTTGAGCAGAGAAACATAAAAACATGGAGAAGGAGAGCGAGGACAAAGAGCTCCTGGGCCACTCGGACAAATTGGCATCTGGCAAACGTTCGACAGCACGTACAGGAAGGGTGGAGGGGAGGGCGAGTGAGGGGCGATATATATATATATATATATATATATATATATATATATATATATATATATATATATATATATATACACACACATATATACATATATACACACACACACACACACAGAGAGAGAGAGAGAGAGAGAGAGGGCCCCTCTGCAGCGGGTACACCCGCCGTCGGGAACCTCCCCTGCACCCAGAATAGATGACGGGAGGTGCTGTGCCAGATATTACACCCCCTACCAAAAAAAAAAAAAACACAAGTCCCACCCACTTCCTCCTCCTCCCTCATTAACATGCATGGACTCACCCAGAGAGAGAGAGAGAGGGAGAGAGAGGAAGCTCCTAACAGGAAGTTAGAGAAAACAAAGTCAATCTGTTGCAACAAACACACACACACACACACAGTACCGTGCTCCGGCAGCGCTGTGATTTCCCACGCACAGACAGGATCACACAAACACATCACACAGTAACACATAATGAGATTACAGCAGCAAGAAACAATGCAGAGCACGAGACGTTCACTGACCTCATCAGCATCAGCAACTCTTTAATTATGACTTTATCAATAAAAAACAGCTGATTAATGACACCAAAAACCAACAGGGCTTCATTTGTTGTTTTTGTCTGATGTCTCTTTGTCTTTATGTGCCTCGATATGATTAATCAATCAGTCGATCGATGGGAAATTAATCAGTTAATGACACTAAAGCTTAATTTAAATGTTAATATTTGCCGTTTTTTATTTTGTACAAGCCAAACATGAAATACTTGAGCTTTAAAAACTATTTCACACACCAATTATTAATTAATTTGCATGTTAATTACCAATATTTACATAAATGTCACATTTTTCTGCATGTTACATTTAATTCCCTCACGTAAAAGACCAAACTTTGCTCTGCACACTTCATCACAATCATTAATGAACTCTCAAGTAATTCAAATTAATAAATCACAGCCAGTCCAACAGAAACAAAACAAAGACAGTCAAACCCGGACCGGAACCATGGTTCTGATTCTGATTCAGAAGGTCCGGGTCAGCAGACAGCAGCTTTAAACTTTATGATACAGCGATGCAATGCGGTGATGCAACTGTTGTGAACACACACACCTACACACACACACACACACACACACCTACACACACACACCTACACACACACACACACACACACACGCAGACACTGGGTTCAGTCTGACCTCAAATAAACCAGCATGAAAAAATAAAAACAGCCTCTGGAGCTAACGTGCAGCCTGTTTTAACGGCGCCCTGCGGTCAGCTGATCAGTGTTTATGTTCATCGACATGTTCAGCTTCAGTTTTAACGAACAAACCAGCAACTTTATGTTTATTAAAAATTGAAACGTTAAGACGCGGAGCAGCGGGAACGTGAAGTTCCAGCAGTGAAGAGGGACTCACCGGACAGCAGCGCTCCGCCGCCGTGAAGCTGGAACGCGGGGAAGAGTTGAGGAACGTGCCGCTGATGTTGGAGGTAACGGGAGACAGGAGCGGAGTGTGAGCAGTCAGTAATCCGGGCTGAGCCTCTGCCAGCAGACTGACTTCAGCTGAGAGCCAAAAAAAACACAGAAACAAAATTCAGAGCAGTCTGGCGGGTGGTAACACGCAGCCAATCACAGGCAAAGGTGTAGCGAGCGTCAGCCAATCCCGAGCGAGGCGGTGCGTGATCAGTACGTGGTCGCGACCCGATTGGTTCGACGCGGGGTGCGTGGCTGTCGGGGGGCGTGTCCGGGGAGTCAGCGGTGTCAGAGTAAACCCGGTGAACCCGGCAGCGCGCTCGAACTGGGGGAAAGGTTGGACACACACACACACACACACAGGCGCGAGGCGGGACCGCGACAAACCCGCGAGGACGCGCGGGAACAGGCTTGGAGTGAACAACTGCGGGGACAAAATACACGACGGAAAATACCGAAAATTAACGGAAAGACGTGAAACACTAACATGATGTCATTCTCTCTTTAAATGAGATTCGACCACTGAGATGTTTATCATGTTGTTTACATGTTTTAATGTTCAGAGTTCAACTTGGAGCAGCACACACGCACACACACACACACACACTATATTCATGCATCCATACATCACAGACTATAATCAGTTCTTAATACAAACATATGAATATAAAACATGAATATTTGTGTCAAATTAATTATTATCGTTAGACAGTTCGTTCATATTTATAACAATGAACCAAAATATATTATTATGTTATAAGTGTGTTTGATATTCTTATTTTTGTACCTGGTCCTGAAAAATGAAGCTTTGAAATGAGTTCTTAATAAAAACATACATGTTGTCATAATAATCAACTTTAGATGAATAACATGACACACAATATAAACTATTCATACACATATATGTTTTATCCTGAAGCTTTTAATACAGACGTGTGTTGAATCAGTTTTACATAATCAGTCCATTAATACATTTTTCTATTTATATTTTATGTATTGATGTATGACAGATGTGTGGCTCTCACTCTGCTGTGATCATAAATGTAACATATGAAAAATAATGCAAAATAAACTATTTAAAGATGAAGATGAACAGAATTAATAATCTCTGAAGATTCTACTGTAAACACGAGTGAGGAGGAGGAGGAGGAGGTGTCACTGCAGGAGCTGTCGGTTTGTTTTCTTTCTTTGCAGATTATAAACAGACAGACAGGCAGACAGACAGACAGACAGACAGACAGACAGGCAGATGGAGTGTTTTGTCTTCTTCTGTGGTTTTCTCCTGCAGCATTATAAAAACAGAAATATGAGGCATGAAGAAGACTTTCTTCTTCTTCTGCTCGTCCTCAGAGCGTGAACGTGTCGTCAGACGTCACAAACAAAGAAGAAGAAGAACAAAGAGGAGCTGCAGCTCGGAGGCCCTCAACATATTTCCTTATTGTCTTCTTCCTGTACCATTTTCCTCTCTGCTCTCCTGTGAGGCCAACCTCCTCCTCCTCCTCCTCCTCCCCCATCCTCCTCCTCACCCCCTCCCCACCGGGCCGATGAACCCGGGGACTCCTATGCGTCGAGGTTGTAAACAGCCTCTCCAATGAAGGAGTCCAGGGCGGGGC